>BMAW01072968.1:210509-256488 GCA_019974015.1 Nephila pilipes
TTTTTTTTTTTTTTTTTTTTTTTTTTTTTTTTGCTGAGCGTTAAATCCGTGAAACGGAACAGGGTAGCCACATTTGGCAAAATACTGCCAAATACTTCTTGTCGCCAAGGATAAACCTTTCCTGAATTCTGGTTCCCATTTTTTTTAATAGAATGACTTACAAACTTTCAAATGCATGTTTTGATTTTATGAGTATTATGAATTTCTTAATATGCTCACAAATGTATCTTTTTAAGTAAATTTTAAAGTTAAAAATAACTAACAGTTTTAACTAATATTTCAATAATTTTCTTTAATAAACTTTGCTACCATATAAAAAAGTTATTTTTAAAAACGTTGGTTTTTATATCGAATTATTTAATAATAATATGACCACGTGGGCAAAATGCAAATAAATTTCAAAATAATCATTGTTGTAACCAAAATTTTAAGAATAAGTAAAACATTGCAATGTCCCTTCATAAGTCTTCCACTACACTCCATAAAAGATGGTTGAAAATAGAAATGAATCCCTAGGGTATTTTGAGGTGGTTTACGTAGCCTAGTGGTCGTGTTAGCGAACTTGCGGCCGACGTTTATTCGCCGAGTCGTGTGTTTGAGCCCTGATACCTCTAGAGACTAGTCATGAAGCGAGTTTTTTTCTCGTTAAATACTTCGCATTTTATGTTCTGCCAATGGCGTATTGCGGATGTTTGGAGAAGGAAGTGCTAGCTCACATAAGTCTCGTCCTCGTTTATTGACAGATGTTGAAAATTACGAGGTCATTGTTCTTCTCAGTGCAACATTAATGCACAATTGTCATATAATCACATCATATAAATGTCTAGTGGCTATGGTCGTGGATTTGGTATCAGTGTTGTTTTTATTCAGTCATGGGCTCGAGCCCTATGCCACTAAACATTATTACGATGCTCATCATCAATAACACTCATGTAACTTCTCAGTGTGACATTAATAAACAATGATATCAAACCATATAAATGTATAGAGGTCATGGTCGCGGACTTACGACTAGCGTTTCTTTCATCAAGTTGTTGGTTCGATCCCCGATGCCACTAAAGACCCACCGTATAATAAGGCTGTAATTGGTTGATATTCTAAGTACTCCCTTGGCGAGTTGTTTGAGCTTGGAGATGGAGGTCCGACTCAGGTTCGTCCTCTTCATTTGATCGAGACTCAAAATTATGAAATTCGTGTTGCTTTTAAGTGAAAATATAACATTAGTAAAGACAATGAATCAATCAATCAGGGTAACTCAACCGCATGCATATTTACCAAAGACCGTTAATCTTATTAGAAAGAGAAAAATCACTAGATCATGATGGTTGTACGAACCTAAATAAGTTAAGTCTTATGATAAACATTTTGAATAGCCTAGTTTGGAAAGTTAGCGACCTTTCATATCTTATATTCATATGCGTGTGTTTTAACTGCTTTTTGTTCAAAAGGAATGTTTTAATATTTGCTGCATTGTCTCAGAATAAAATTTAGATTTATTTCTAATAATTTCTAATAAATTTTCCTGCATTTAAAAGCCGATCTACGATGTAACAATAGGATCACAAAGACAAGCCATCATACAACATTTAAAGATATATTACATAATTTTCAGTAATCACAAACCGCCATGCGTCTAGTTATTATGTAAATTGCTGAATATGCTAAATATTACTGCAGAGCTGACTTATTACATGATATTCTAGATATGTTCAGGGGATCTGAAAGCTACACTGAATTTGAATTGCATTTCTCGATCACTAAATATCAATTATATTCATCTCCTCGTTATTTCCCAATAGTTGATTTCGAGAGAATGTAAAATGATTAATCACACACCTCTAATTTCAGCACATAATAATGCTGCTGTAGAGAAGGGAAATACTTATTGTAAGAAGTAAAGATTTATTTTATTTGCATTTTATGACAGTAATAATTAAATTTTGTGTTTTGATTTAATGTTATTATTTTAACTGAGTACTACAAAATATTTAATAGTTTGTCTGCTTTAATATCTTATCGTTTCTTGAATTTTAATATTTGAATACTAATATGATTCCTTTGCGCAATAATTTGCTTTAAATCTTTTGTGTAAAGCATTGGCACAGCTATCGTACTTAATAAAAATTACTGCTTTGAGTCTGTTATTACAAGTTAACGAAAAAATAATCAAAACATAGAGAGATGTGCAGAAACAGAGTTAGTTTATTGAGGTAATTTTCAAATAATCATACCCTTGCTTCAGAGTACCATTTTTATTTGCTAATTTATAAAAGTCAGATAACCACCTCATATATTTCGGGCATCTGCACGAACACGGTCGGCATCAGGAATTTTTATTGGTACATTATGATCAATTTGAACAGGAAGAAATTTTCTTTTTGGGAATCGTAACGTTTTTGTCGCTTGCTCTAAAAAACATATTTGGCGGTCGCTGTGTTGACAGAAACAAAGAAACAAAGTCCACGCTTATTGTGTAGTCAAAGCATGATTTGGAGACGTGGTAATTTGTAGCTTATATTCGGTATTTTCTTTTGATATTTGGTGTTTTCGTATGGCAAATGCTTAAATGTTCTTAAATGATGTAAATAATTTTTTGAGCTGTTCTTCGATTTCAATACTAGCTAGGCAAAGATAACGATATTATACATCTTTTTTGATTCAGAAACAGACATGGATTCATTTATCAAACATGACTTTTAAAGGACCGTTGCGTATTCCTTCATGGTTTGCTGTGATCTTGACAAATTGTATAAAGAATTAAACCAATTAATCATTTATTTGTGTCTCTATCGTTCAATTATGCAATTAACATATTCTGTATATCCTGATTGGCCCTTTTAACCGATCTGTGTGTTTGCATATGATGAGTATTCTTGTAAACTCATTCAAAATCTTTCCACATTGTGCATGGTTTGGATATGACTAGATTACTGAATACCTTTCCATTATCTGAATTCTTCCTTCCATTCTGAATCTATTTCTACAGCTGACTTAGTGTTTAGAGATCGTAACCGGACGAACTTCGATAAATGGACGTTATACAATAATATGAACTTATGTATACTATCCTAGGTCTATGAGTATCAGATTGACCTGATATCCAAGGAGTAACTCCCAAACTAAACACTGATATCACAATGATACCTATTTTTGATACACAAGGTTTCATTTGATATAGTTTAGATAAATTTAAATAGAACATTTTGGCTTCATATTTAATATTTTTTTTTGTTAACGTTCAGTTCTTTAAACAAACACATTTCTTCTCCGTGGTCTATTCTGATATGATTCTTGAATAGTGTACTGAAAGTTTCATCATTAGTAACATAATATTGTAAATTTGTTTGTCCTGGTTTTAATGTTATCGTTAACATCTATTTACTGTTGTTTTCTTTTGATTATCAAAACGTTATAATTGTCTGTAACCCAAAGATGAACTGCTCTTAGTCTAAACAGAAATCATTACAAAAATTATTTTAGATTTCATTTTCTTGAGCAAATTCAAAACCGTTTTGTGTATGTGTTTAATATTTTACTCACTTTACAAACACGAAAAATTTCAAACAAGAAATCATGGTCATTCAATATAAATTAAATAATCGAATAAAGAAAATTTAAAAACATTTCACGGGCAGAAAACCTTACATACGTCTGTAAAACACAGACTACTCGAGATTCTCTCAAACAGATACTGCGTGACCCCATGCGAAACACCAAGGAATTTAGCATTTTTGTCGTCTTTCTGGTTGCGTCTTCTCGGTTTCTTGTTTCGACATTCACCCTAGCCAATCTGCACCAGTCGGTGAACACCACCGATGGCCCCAATATATAAGAGAGTATCCAAATATTCTTTCTTCTACCGATGTATATGGTGTATGTCAACATTCATCGGAGAATATCGACATCCTCTAATTTTGGTAACATATACATATCGCATTGTTTTCTGAATATTTTATAGTAGATTAAATATTGCAATGTTTTGACTTACCGAAGAAAGAAAAGAAGATCCATTGTTTAATGAAAAACCACTTGATGCTATATTTTAACTCTTTCATAGTAATTAATATGAAGTATTTCTAAACTTTTAAATTATGTTGAAATAAAACTTAAATTTCTTGCTATTGTTTAAGTGTACGCCCATAAGACTTACTGAAATTACTAATACAGATCTATTTTCATGTCGATCTCAAACCAACATTTTAGGAAGAAACACTCGTACAGTATTGTACAGATTGTTGCCCTTTTTTGGCAATTAATTTTATTTTAGGTTCATGACAATTGCTTCGTTATCACATTAAGTCGCACATATTAAGTTGGCGAAAAGAATGGAACTTAGCATCCAGACATACATTTCGTCTTCGTCAAATTTTGTAAAATAAAACTAGATTTGATTTATTTAACTTTTAAAATTGGCTATTTTTACTTTTTTTAAAATTAAAATAATACCCCTCTAAGAATTACTTTCTTCAGGTAAGTACGGGAATCATAACATTGAGTTACTCTGGTATACTTTTTCTTTCCTATGAGATATATCTCTCCCTCTGTCTCTTTGATAAACTGGGACGATTTTCTTTAGAGTCAAACTTAATCAGGAGATCCTTCTCTATTTTCAACCATTCTTCGTGTCAACTAATTTATTTCCTTTCGTTCATTTTTTTTCTGTACAAACTATAGTTTTAAAAAGATAGTTTAAAGATGTTTATCCAAATTCGATTATTTCAATAAAGGCCTTGCCTGACTTATTTAAGCCCTTATAATCACTTGTCACTCACACACTTATTTAAAATAATAGGTATCTCAATATAACTTCAATACTTTGACCCCTCATTGATTTTCGAGATTCCAGATGACATATGAGTAAATGCACTCAAGTTCATGTGATCAATGTTCAGATTGTACTGTATAATATGAGGTGTAAATATTAAATAATGAGACTGCCATTGCAACAGAAGAAGTACGCATGCTCCAAATGCCAGCAACTGACAACAATTTAGCTTGAAGCCTTCCCTTTTGAATGTAGTGCCTCTCGACTTTTCAACGAAATCCGTATACCAATAGCCATGGTTCGATTGGGAGCTATTTGTTTTTATTTCGCCGAAAAAATGACAAGTGAGCAACGGATTGTGAGATTTCACTTGAAACTGGAACAAAACGCTACAGAAACTCATAATTTCTCAAACAAGTATAAGACAATGAATGTTTATCATGTGCGCATGTTCTTTAGTGTTTTAAGTATTTTCAAGTCCCCCGAGAAGACGTTGAAGATTATTTACACCCAGAAACGTAAAAAGTAGTTGATAATATCGAAACAATCGGTACTCTGGGTTCAATCTGACCGTTGGTTAAGTATTCGTGGTACTGCTGAGACTGCATGAGTAATAAGGCAATTTTTTCCACTAAAACAATGCGCTGGTTCATTCCACATTGTTTGCGAAGAGGGCTTTAGCCATGTACAGCATGTTGGTATTGGACCATCCACCTGGTTAGCCGGAATTTTCACCATGTGATTTTTATCTGTTTTTAAGGTGAAATCTGTAATAAAAGGAAGAAGATTTGAGTCCATACGACCTGGAAAAAGAAAGCGGTACGCGTCCTGAAGTTGATGATAGAAGAAGACTTCTAGAACTTTTTGCTATAGGGATAGAGGAGAGTTGAGTATTGAAGGTCATAATAAGTAAATATGCATGGCATTAAATAAAAATGTTTAATAGCATCAGTATCGTTATTTAAAATCCAAACCTCAGAAATAAATAAATAGACTACAGAACATTGGGAAACATGCAATTTGTAAACGTACTTAGCATTTTTATGAAAAATAAATCTAAGATTTACATCCAAAATCATTAAATATCTTTGAAATACTATTTTGGGTAATGGAGACTTTAAAAATCTATAATATATTTTAAGCATATGAAAGATAATAGCAAATTTCTCTATGGATAAATAGCTGCTTTATTTAAAATAAGTCCCTGCAACGTCAATATAAATTCCATTAGTGACGGGCAATTAATTAGTGATGGAGGGTCAAATGATATCTCATGAAGAACTTGATTGCTTACAAGTTCGAATAAAATTCATTTCAACCGAATCATTATCTTATAACTTTTATTATTCCTTTAATATTTGAAATAGCAATTATATAAAAATTGAATTATTAGGGAAGGTACAGAATGTTTTTTTTTTGTCAATTACTTCATTCTTATTACTAAATAAGATATTTTTAAAAAAAATCTGGTAATCTTATCTTTTATCATTTTTTTCAAAATGATTATTGGAAATGTTACTATAGATAGCTAAGACTTCTAACACACATAAGGCAATCCTAAGAAATTCCGTTCAGTTAAAATATTTTTAAATTTTTCTGTAGATATACATTCAATATTAATTATTCGTATAGAATGATTAGCAAATACTAAAAAAAATAATTAAATTCTGGACTGACGATGGAATATAAAAAAATGTTTTTATAAGTATACTAAGAGATAAAGATTTGGATTCTTTTTCATAATAACCTTAACTCTCTAATCATTCCGCTATGAAAATGAAAAATTTTCTTCGTCCCTGCGTTTTGTGCAACTTGGCGTTCTTCACTGTTGTTCTTTCCTTTTTCTGAGTGAACAGAATTTATGTAAAATAAGTTTCATTCAATCATTCTCTTATGTCCTCAGAAGTTTCTAGTAGGCGCTTATAGAATAATTCCGTCATAAATTGAACAAATTTGGGAAGATTCCTGATGTTCATTTCGTAAGTGAATGCTTGTTTAGCTCTAGAAATATTTTTGGTTCTTTCAAAAACAAAGATATAATACGTTTACTCGAATATAATTTTGTTCAATGTACAGTGATTAAAGAAATGCAAAAATTGATTCTGTAGAGAAATTACTGTTGAAATATATTGCAATTTCTGTTTTAGATATGGAATGTAACATTTCCTTTAAAACATACATCAATATAAAATAATTTTGGATAATTAGTTTCAAACTTCCTCATTGTTGAAACTAAAATCAAGCTACTGTTGAAAATATATAGGATGGACTACTTAGTGTATATTCAGAAAGCGTTTGACCGACTCTTGCATTCATGCTTACTTTACTAACTGAAAAAATATCGAACTGCTCCAAAATTGAACACTATAACTGACTCCTACCTAAGGGATATATAATTCTATGTCAGTGTCAATCAAAATTATTCTTCACCCACATTAATTAAAGCTGAGGTCCCACAGGCCTCGCACTTCGAACCAGCTCATTTCCTAACGAACGTGAATGATGTCCCTAAAATAGCGAACACAACTATCGACCTCTATACAGATGACACAGCAATACTTGCTAGGTGTCACAACACCAAAATTATAGGGTATCACCTTAATAGACTTAAAACTATTCGAAAACTAGTTCTCCAAATGGAGACTCGTATTAAATATTTCAAAAACTATGTCTGTCTTCTTTTTCATAACCACTAGAACATATACACCAGAAATATTTTCCTGGGAAACAAAAGAGACCCTTGGTCTCAATCAGCCAAATATCTTGGCATCGTTCTTGATTACTACTTAATTTTTGAACAACATATCACACTGATTCAAACTAAATTTTGACTTTCGGTGAACAAAATGTTCCCACTAACTCGTCGAAATTCCATTTTAAGCTTAAATGTCAAAATTTGCATTTAAGCTCAAATTCTGCTACCTACCATCATCTAGGTGTGTCCCGTCTATGTGGAGCCAGCTCAAACCCATTTAAATAAATTAGAAGTTCTTCAAAACAGTTTGATTAGGATTATATGGAGAGCCAGATGATTCATGTGGAACAAAGACCTCAGAACTACAATAAATTTTACCAAAGTTAAAAATTATTAATAACCTCATAACACTAACAATAACTTTCTTACGACGCAAAAACTTTTAATTTTATTAAAAGCTTTCTGCTCACCATCTGTGGATATCTGTGTCGTTACCCTCTTTCACCTTCTGATGCAAGAAGTAGGACGATTTACTTACCCTTATTAAATGAGTTAAAGAATCGCAACCAAATACTTATCGATTCGATTTTTAATTTTCCAAACATCTTCGTGTATTGAGGGGATGTACGTAAAGCCAGTTGATGCTCTACGTCCTCTGCTGATGTGGTATAGAATTAAAGAGAAGGTTCCAAATATAGTATCGCAATCCCCATTTTAGCATTGTTCAAAATAAAGAGATCAAATAGCACTTCGTTTTGTGAGTGAGATGTAGATAGATTTACAGTGCAAGAGCCAAATCTGGCAGAGGTGCTCCAAACATTTGCTTAAAAGAGAAGAAAAAGATAAAAACTTACTGTCATGGCTCGAAAATAGAGAAGGATGACTAGAGTATGCTGAGAAAGAGTGACTCGTGCATACATAATCACAATAAATCCCATGGTAAAGGAAATAACCCTGGGATACTCGCTGTCATGAATACCTTAAGATGTTAAGCCTCTGAGAGGAACTCTTCAAATAGATTTTTAATTCTTTTGTCCACATTGAGCTCAACGGGATTTTTTCAATTAATTTAGATTAGTTTTGTAATCTACGGTCATTTTGGTTGTGATAAATTTAATTGATAAGTTAAAATGTAGTTAAATAAAGATGATAGTTCAAAAGGCATTATTTAATATCTATAAATTTTTTAATTATATATTTTTATACTATCAAGTAATATTTTCACGTTTTATTTACTGTTTCAATTTATGATACCTACAGAAAATATTGTTTTTTACTTATTTGTTCAATTACTTGAACCTAATCATACAGTCGTTCCATTCTTAGCTGGTATAAATAGTCACAAAGAATAAATACCTATTAATTAAATAATTAAGTATGTCATTCAATTGGTGCAAACTTCTGGTTGATATAGAGGCTACGGTAGAGTAGTGGTTATGATCACAGACCCGCGGTCGGCGTTGTTGCCGTCAAGGAGTAAGTTCGAATCCTAATGTCATTAAAGATCCGCCATGTAGTGGGACTGGTGGGCTATAAGTCTATCCAAATCTACCCATTGACATGGTGTAAATTATTTACTACTTTTTGATAAATTAATGCTGTTTTAATGTTTTTAACGTAAGACCTGCTTAATATTTATAAATTCTTGTTGGGTGAGATTGGTAATAGAAATCGTGCTGGTACACTATTCGCGATGAAAAAAACAATCCAATCAATCAACCAGAGAGATATTTTTCAGTCACGTTTACTGCAGCAAACTATTATTTTTATTTTCAGAGTTGTATTATCTGTATTAAATTTCTAAGTTAAAAGTGATATAAGTAGGCCTAACAAAAATATACATAAGAAGAAATTAAATTGTCAACAATGAGATATAACATATTTTTAATATTTCTTCCCCTTTATTGTCATTTTCAGTCACCGGAGTTAAGGTTTAAGCATAAATGGTCAAAAACTAAAGTCATATCACATAAAATCAGAGCCCAGATTAAATGAGCATCTTATTTCATGCCCTTGCAAAAATTTAATGCTTATAAAACATTAAATTGATACCAATGTTTCTTATTATTGATTGGAAATGTAAAAACAATCATTTTATGAATATTTAAAACATCAAAACAGTTAATTAATCAATGATGGAATGTAGTTGACAAAATTCATCTTGCTATTTGCATTAGTATTTTTAAAAAAATTATCATAAAAATTAGTTTAATGTTTTGAAAAAATGAGAGGTTTAACTTACCCTTGAATTTATCAATGACTTTCTCTTGGCTTCATTTTCTCCGGGGTTTGAAGGTTTTATTTTGGAGGAGGAAAATTCACTCAATCATCCCCTAATGTATTCAGCAAGGTGCTATTAATAAGATGTAAAATTATATTGTCATAAATCGAACATATTCTATAAGATGTACGATGTCCATTTCACGGAGGAATTGATCTGTATTATCTACTTCTCTCTCTGAGAGTAAATTCAGTTAACAATTCCATGTTTATTTTTGTTCTCCTGTGGTAGGTCAAATTCTAAATTTTAAATTATTTTTTATCAAATATGTCGGAGGATTTGTGGCTACTTATTTTCTTCCCAAAAGAGAGTGTATCCTATTTTCAATACGGACGAATCCAGAAATTTAACAGAAACATTTCTTTTCAAGAGGAAATTGAACTTCATTTTAAGTAGAATGAATGCGCTGTATTGAATTTAATGAATGATGAAAAAGGAAGATAAGGAAGAAAAGAAGGAAAAATCGGAGAAAATAAGCCTTGATTCCTGTTAAATAAACTATGTATACACAACATCTTCAAGTATGGCTAGCACGTTATAAACCGCTGCTATATGCCAATAAAACTACGATTATCAAAAGTAACATAATCCGAAAGTAACCGTAGCATAATATGAATTCTAATGACCACGATATTTTCATGCGAAGAAAAGTAAATAGTTCTTCCCAAAGGCGCTGTAAAGGATCTATGAACGAGAAACGAAATATTTTTTACCTTAATGTTTTTGAATCATCATTTTGCCATTTTTCACCTGCACTATGAAGAATTTAAATCGTTTTTAGCAAATATAAAGATAAAACAATTGTTGGAGGCTTTCGAAAATAGCTATCTTTTTTATTTCTTGCCATCTCGCGTTTCTTAATTTAATTTTTGCTTTTGTTTTTATCCTTACATCTGTTGTCAAGGTGATTCGGAAATGTTTCTTCTGTTTTGTTCATGGTGACATTTTGTTCTTTCACGCTTGAGTTAAGACGAAATTATACTTACGTGAAAGGGAGAAAGTGACAAAAAAATAAAATAAATAAACATTAAGTTTCATCGTTACCTTTTATGGATACATGTAAGGGAACAGAAAATATAAGAAATAATTTTCTTAGAAGAAACTTTTCACAAAACAGTTTTTTCTGTTTTAAACGAGACTTATACGCTATTGTGTTGAATTGTAAATTTTTAAAATTCCATGAATAAAATGTTTTTATATTTTTTTCTCTTTTATATATAATATTTTTTTGGAATGCTAGTTTAATTTATAATATTTATTATTATGTAAATACATTTATAGAAGAGTTCTTAACTAGTCTTTTATGAAAGGTTATTAGCTTTAGATAATTATATTTCTGAAATATAAATTGTTTTGAAAAAATTGGAAGAAATACTTTTAAATATTTTAACTTGTCAGAGAAAATTTTCTTTCAGCATCAATAATAATTAATATGATATGACTACAAAAATGGTCTTACCTTTTTAGAAGGTATACATTTAACGACTTAAGTTAAAATTATCCATTGAATTTCATATTAATAGTTTTGTTCTTACAAAAACTGTTTCTTTCAGACGCAATTAAGAAAGGAAATATAATTTAAGGACTTTTATAAGACTTTTAATAATTATATATTTGCCAAATGTTTACTTCAGTTTTATGATTTGAAATTCGTAAGTAAATTAAAATTATAAATTTATTTTGAAATATTAATGTAATTGGAAAGTAGTTTTGCAAAAACGGAGAATAAATGTTTTATTACAATAACAGTAAGAGATAAGAGCTATGTGTAACTTAAACGGAAAAATAAATCCTCAAACACAACAAAAACGAGGTAACGATATCTTATACTCAACATATTTGATTCAAATTGAAATTTATTTAAAAGTAAGCAAAGTAATAAAAATAAATATTATACCTATGTCGCAAGTATTAATTTAGAATAATTACCTTCTATGATCATGATATATTGAGAAGTAATTTTTTTATTAATTGCGATTATTACTTATTTTATTAATTACGAAAACACTTTTGTATTTTCTTATTTAGAGAAAAAAATAATTGATAGAAACAGATGTATATAATATTTTAAACCAGAGGAGTAACTAATAGATGCATACCATAAATAAAATGGTATCTTTTAATCAGCTGAACAAAAGTTAAATATTTGTTATTTTGAATCTTATATACGAAATAATAAATTTTAAAGTGATTAAATTTTTATTGGTAAATAGAAAAATAAGTTACTTCAAATGTTTTCAAAACTCAAACATAATTTTTTTCCATCTTTAACCTGTAATGAAAGATAATTATGAATCAAAATAAATAATAGAATCATGCTAAAAATAAAAAAAATTCCTTTAGTGAAAAAATGCTATATTTCATATTTATAAAAAATAAGAAAATAAAAATAGAAAATTGTAACAAAAATATTTCATCTATATTTGATGATACCCTTGAATGATATTTCACGCATATAATATTGCACAAATGGGTGCACTTTTAAATACTTTTACAAAATACGTTATGAGACACTTGAAATATTTTATTTCCATTTAATACTAAAATATACTCGTATCGATGTACGTACAATTATGCATAATGAAAACTAGTCTCCTGCCAATGCAATTTAAAATTTAACTTTCAATAATATAAGCAGTATAATTATATTTCAAATAATTATAAGATAGAATTTTGAAATAATTTAGAATTTCAGGAAAACGTCCATAGTTCACGCAAGGACTTTAATACGTTGAAAATAAATAAATAAAATTTACCTGGTTAAATTCAAAATATTCGCAATGCGTGCCAAATATTATATTTAACAGCTTTGGGGGAAAAAATCTAAGTATTCATTTGCGAATATTTCCCGATATATGATCTTCGAAACAAGACATAATACAATGGAAAGTATATGTCGAACGATTTACAATAACCACAAACAGCTGTGTTTTAAATTATTATACGAATAGCTAATTATGGAGAATATATATGCTACAAAGAGGAATTATATGATGTTCTCGATATTTTCTGGAGACATGTAAACGCTACACTGAATATGAATGATTAACAGTTCTGAGTCGCTGAATTTAGATTAAATTCACCATGCATTATATTCATCTCTGCAATTCCTATATATATATATATATATATATATATATATATATATATATCACTGGATTTCAATATCAGGTAAAATGCTTATGAACAGAGCTAATGTTATAACAGAGCTATTCAATGCCACATATAATAATAAATCTTTCTGGACCACCTATATCCATCTGATATATTTGATTCAGAGACTTAGTTGGATAGTAATACATCAATCAGAATACATTTTTATTTATCACCCGATTATCCCAAATTTTGTTGTATTTGAACGTTACAAACGTCCTCTATGCAATGTATAATTCACTTTTCTTCGGAGGCTCTATGATTTTCTGCGCGCTTGCGACAATGCGTGACTGGTCAGGTTGTTATCGACTCCAAGGTTTAATGGCTCGTCTTGATGACGCCCGAAATTCTATTTCATCTTCGACAAAAGATGACAGTTGCAATACTCAAGGTCGAGTGAAATGGCGCTTCACAGTTTCCATTTCAACTTCATGTGCATTACCTATATCATCAACTCTCTGCGCATCAGTGACACTTGGTTGCAAGAAGAGCTCGTTTCATAAAGGATGCATCCAACTTTCAGCCACTCGATCTGTACACTAACTAATGATTAGCACCTTGAAGCCCGAAGCCTTCACAAACGGATATGGGTACCACATGATGGATCTCTTAGGTCCGGGAAGACTTTAACTAACTGTACCCCTATATTTACTCACATGGTCTACCGTTCACCTAACTGTTCAAAATATTCCAAGGAAAGGGTTTTGGAATATACTGCGCATTTGTCGCATACATACCTCTTTTTCTGAATGAGGAAATCGGTTACCTTCAATTTAATTTTCAGTCTTCGAAACTGACTAAAAATCCAGTGGTGCTAAGTCAGGAGAATGGGGTGGTTATTCCAGAATGGTAACATCACACCCGAAATGAGTTTTCAACAAAAAGAGATAAATATACGTAGGGATGTTGTCAAGAAACAAAATTCTCTCATACCAAGTCCATTTTACAGGTCGAATTTGTCGTATCCGCAATTTTCGGGAAAACGCAATGCGTCTTTGGCTTCGGGTGGCACCTTTCGCCATTTTTTGCATTCGACTCTCTGTCCTTTAATAAATATCTGTCCTTTAATAAAGTACTTTTTTGACATTTTTTGTTTGTTCGCCCGTTTAATTTGGGACACTCTCATCTGGGGTGGAAAGAAAGGGGCGCTCACTCAAAAAATCATTTATTCGGCTAATTTGTCTAAAACGCTTATACAGCTTAAAAACGACCTGATTTGCTTTGTATAGTTTCTGTATGATTTTTCAGAATCTTAAGGGATTCAGAATCGGATTTCAGCAAAACTCTGAATTTGATGTTGAAACACCACTCAATCACTTACTATGGTCGTCATGATCCTGAGTCACTCTTGTAATTTTTTTTTGTCTTTGTTAGATACTGGTAAAGCTCTCTTAAGGTACTCTTATTCTTTTTTTTTCTATCGTTCCTGTCAAACATTTTTTAAATTTTTTTCCTCATTATTTTCAAACGTCTAAATTACAGTTCACCTCGTTTGGTGCAGAAAAGCTACTTTTGGTGCTGTTAGAAATGGAGATAACGGCTTTTAAAAATCCGTCGAGTGAAAACCTCGATCTGTCAGGAACAGCCCGTAGATTCAACCAAAATAATGTAAGCGTTTTTTTATGTGACTCGAATCTTTCCTTAGTAATGATGTCAAACTCAGAAAGATAGGATTTCTTGCCAGTAACTCCCTCTGCACAGTAGGGAAACATTCAAGTAACTTTTTAACCATACTATATATAATTAATTACATTTGCTTAAGAAAATCAACATAAAAACTATTTCCACTCATTGAATTTGTTATATAGATATTGTATCAAAAACTTAATTAGAAACTTTTTTAAAATCACACTTGATTTTATACATTTAAAAAAGCATTTTGTAGATATAACTATTGTAATTTCATTTTAACTGAGCTAATAATCCATAATTATCCATAATATTCATACTAGGCGGCTTCATACATTTTAATTTTTATTAAGAAACAACAGAGATATCTCAATAACATTTACTCCGTGTTTAAACGATCCTTACTTACATAATGCAGATAATTACAGTCATTAGTGTTGATATGATTGGTTTTAGGAAGTCGTAGGTTGAAGTAACTCGCCCTATCGTAAAATTTTAATTAATATCCAGGTAGTCGTAAAATTTTAATTCTTACTAACTACAATCGAGATTACTTGATATTTTTATGACTTGTTTGCTTAGTCACCATCCAGATTTTTAAATTATTCTCAATGTTCCTTGACCTTTCAAAGGACTTTACCATAAAACATAGCAGATTGAACTCTATTTTCACCGCTCAGTAAGTTACAAGAATCTACTGCTTCTTGAAACCAAACAAATCAACATTAATAACTATAATTAAAGTCCTCATGTATATAAGTATCAGTTAATATGCTGAATAAATATCATCCATGTATCCCGATTATTTCTTAGTTAGCTTCACAGTACCCTCTCATATCCATATAACTATATACGTATTTAAATATTATCCGTATACGAGTTTATTTATTTTTTATCCACTTATCTATATACAGACTTAATTATACCTTATCTAACCTCAGCATGTACGACAAATTTACATTCAATTATCTTCACTAGATGTAACATTGAACTATACCGACTTAGATAGAAAAAGTAAGTATAAATATGACAAAAAATTGCACTGATTAAAAAACAAAGCAAGCTATGTTAAAGATCACAAAATCTTTTAAAAATTATATTGAGCTTCTTAATTTAAAAAGTAACAACTTATTTTTTTAAAAAACTAGAAAGTAATATCACTATTTGATCTGAATAGTTATTGGATTTCGTTAAAAAGAAATCAGTACCAGATTAATACGAAAAAAGGCAGTAAATGACATCCTAAATCTTAGCTAATGTAAAGAGTTCACTGTTTAGCAGCCAATTTATTTTGAATTGTATTCATCCATAGTATTTTGGTTACAATACTTTGCAAAAGAACCACTTTTATAGAAACTATTACTGATACATGAATTTGTCCAGTGCTCGAAATAAAACGTGATATTTTTAGGCACCTTTAAAAATGAAATTATTTATTTA
Organism: Nephila pilipes; assembly: GCA_019974015.1. NCBI lineage: Eukaryota > Metazoa > Arthropoda > Arachnida > Araneae > Nephilidae > Nephila > Nephila pilipes. The sequence goes on from BMAW01072968.1 coordinate 226,473, forward strand.
AGTAATCTATAATTGTAACATTAAAATTTTAAGTTTTTTTTCTTCATTTCATGTGAAATAATAGGAGACAAATTTGGTGCAAATTTGATGATAAAAACATTCTTAAACATATTTCATTTATTTTTGTTTGTGTCATGAATTAATGTTAAATATATACATGATGGTAGATAATTTTATTATTTGATTGACGGGGAAACGTTAAAATGACAACTATTTTTCTAAAATTATACTGTCACAAAAATTAACATTCAATAATTAATCAGAGACTCTAAATTCTGATAAAAAATTTTGGTATGATTTGTGTTCCTAATTTTGTTGACAAAAACCATCAATTTGCTTGTCGTCTTTTCTGAAAAAGAAGACTCCTCCTCACTACTTTATCTGTCAAAAATGCGTTCTTCGTTGTTGTCTTTTCATTTTTCTAGAGAAAAGGGAATTACTTAAAAAGCGAAATTCGCTCCATCATTCTCTAATGTACTGAGCGAGTTTTCTGGTGGTATTTAAAATAATTCTATCATCAATTCAACAAATTTAGGGAGATAACTGGAGTCTATTTCGTGGATGGATGCCTCAGTAATGCATGTATCTCTCTAGAATTCTAGAATCGTTTCAAGATCCTTATGCTTACGTATTTATTTTTCTCTCTCTTTATCTTCATCTAGGAGTTCATTCTTTTCTTCTACTTCGAGAGGATATCCTCATATATTAAATCATTTTTTCCGCATGAAAATTGAGGAAATTTATGGGGCAAAAATTCACTTAACAGAGAATAATTTATCCAATTTTCAAAATAAGGTAGAGCGCTACACTGCTTCTTATGTCTGCTTATGGTCTGCTTTTCGACTTGCTAAATTGACTTTATTTTAAATAGAAAGAATGTATAGGAATACCAATTTGCAGGATGATGCAAGAGGGAATACTAGAGGTTGCCCTAGAAACAAGCTGTGATAGATTTTGCCCCATAAATTTTTAGGATTTTTGAAACTTAGTCTGTTATTTCATTGAAAATGAGCTTAGGACCTTACCTATTATTAAATTCATTACTTTTTTAGTAAATAATTATAATATCAATCATAATAACGAAGAAAATCACAGTACGGAATATTGTACATTGAGTTTTCTGAACGACTTTAATAGTATTAAATTTTATATTTTTAAGAACATAATAATTTCCTTCCAATTAAAATATTACAATTAAAAAGAGCTTTTAGATATAACAAAAATGGGCAGGATTTTTTTTTATATTTGTGATAACATTAAAAATATGAAGAATATTTTAAATCGTAATTACAAGGTGTATAATTAATTAATTGATAATGAACACCTATAAGTCATTATTGGAGATTTGAGCACTGTAAAAGATGAAGTGGTACTTGTCTATTATAGCGGCGCCCGCCAAATTACAATTTCGGCTCAAGATCGTAAATCGCCAAGCGAGCTATATGTATCGCGAAATTTGGTTGTAAGCTCCTACGGTTACTGTCCTAAAGAAACAGCACTTGATCATATTAGTAAAATATAGCTTGCTAGTTAACGGTACCGATTTTGCATTATTTTTTAAAATACCTAATTTATTTTCTTCCAAAAGATGGTTAATAATCTTCAATTTTTCAAACAACTAAATGGATGACATTTTTTTTTTCTTTTCAAGATAAAGGGCTTTTATCGGACATACTATTTCGCAAAAGAAAAGGCCATGTTATTAAGTTGTATGTTAATGAAGAAATTATTTGGATGTGCAATATTAAAAGTGGTTCGAATAAGAAGAGATTTCGCATTGGAAGTTGGTTCAGCGGTTCTAGAATACCGTTCATTACTTCAATACGATTTAGGTATAGTTGGGCAGAGGAGTTGACATCCATTTCATGGTGTCGCAAACAATTGAATATCTCTAAAGATGCAACAGTTGTTTGGAATCATTACATGAGAGAAGTCTACTCTCTACATATTATTCTAAAATTTAATAAGCATATAAGTGGATCCGATAAAATTGTGGAGATCGATGAAAGTTTATTCGTCCGGCGTAAGAACAACAGTGTTCGAGTACTTCCTCAAAAGTGGATATTTAGTGGAATATGCCTGGAAGATGGTGAGTGTTTTCTTGTTCAAATATCGAACAGAGATGCTTATACACTGCTTGGAAAAATTTTGGAACAAGTACAAGGAGGTTCAACTATCGATTCAAATTGTTGGAAGGGGAACAAGACTGAAGAACTTGAATATGCAGGTTTCACACATTTCATGGTGAGTCATAAGTATAATTTTGTAGATCCGACAATGGATGTTCGTACTCAAAATGTTGAAAGAATATGGGGTTTTGCTAAGTGGTGTAACAAGAAACAACGTAGCATGACTCGACATCAACTCGAGTCGAATCTGATGGAATTTATGTGGAGGAAATATGTAGGGAAAAAATGCTTTCTATGAAACAGTGAATGCAATTTTGGATATATGGTTTTTAGTGAAGAGTGATGATCTAAAAGTTATGAAAACATTTTTACTAATCATATAAATTTTTACATTACTTTTTATTTGTAAAAATAATATATATATATATAAAGTCTTATATTAATTATTGGTCACGTTATTTGTTTTCCTACATTTCAATTTCGCTCTTCGTTTTCTTGGCGCTTTTTACTAGCTTGGCGGCATTGCCGCACTCTTAATTTGGTGGGTGCCGCTATAATAGGCAAGTACCGATAAAGTTTTAAAAGATATAAAGTTAAGGGACAGGATTATTGTCTCTATAATCTTCAGAAGCAGATCTCGGCTGAAAAACTGTTACTCATTTAGCACTAACCAGGGGTTACGTGTAGCTTGAGAAATGCTACCGATGCATGTAGAATTACCACCTCCTCCCAATTACATATATCTACTGATGGCTCAAAGCTTGAAATGAATTGTGTGGTCGATGCTGATGTTTATTGACAACATTTCTCCCACTAATTTTTTTAGGAACAATCAATTCTGCTTTTCATGGTGACGAGGAGGCAATTAAAAGGGGCTCTAACATCATTTAGATGCTCGTCCTCCTCTTTCCGATCAGAATATCATCTTAACCGACTCACAAGCTACAATTCTGGCCATTGCCAACTGCTCTCAAGTCTTAGTCTTATGTCCGTAATGCAAAGTAAATCCTTAAGTGGAAAGATGCGGGGGAAATATGAAACGATTGCCATTTTAATGGATCCCACTGCGGTATCCCTGGCAATGAAAAAACGGCTGAGCTAGCCAAAAAAGTTGCTTCGTTAATCAGACTTCATATAACCTGGTTAGCTATAAGTCCGCCTCGACAATGATCAGTGAAACGCTTAAGACATCGCATATATCATCATTGAAAGAACGGACGAAAAAAAATCATGGATTAATGACATCCTTAATCTCCCCGTTTGTCCAAGATGCATCGCTGTAGTTGCCTTTCGTCTTACGATTGGGCCTGATTGTTTATATATTCATATTTGCCGATTTCAGATAGTGGATAGTCCTGCATATCCACTCTGCTACAATGGTGCGGTGAAGAATGCTGATTATTTTCCCGTCATATGATCTACTTGTTTTGAATTATAAAAATGCATCTCAAAAGGTAAGCCTAACTTAACTGCCCCTCCCAATATTTAAAATGTATTTTTATTTAATAATAGTGAAAATGAATAATAAGACACTTTTTTGAAAATTGTAGGTATCTATATCATTAAAAATTATTATCATAACAGAGACAATTCTCATTTCATATTCATAAGTTTTCTTTCAGGAATAACACATTGTTTCTCCCAGATCTGTACTATAATTTACATTTAAAACAAGATTTATATGAGCTTAGTAAAGGCAAATTATTAAACACACACACACACACACGTATGTGTGTGTGTGTGTTATACGTACATTATTTTTTTGAAATTTTGGTTTGAAATATATGTAATTATCTGCTGGCATTCAAATAATTCTAACACTATTTGGTAGATGTTTGCTATATTTTGCCTATTTATTTCTCTCATTGCCTACGAATTATTTCAGCCAGGTTTGCTTATTATATTCACTTGTTACTCTCATCAAGTAGATTTTTTTTATTTATTCTATATATTGTTATTTTTTTCGCTTAATTATATAATATAGTTTGATTCCTTTTATTAGTCTTATGTTATAGATAATTTTTTAATGTTCTCAGTTTGCTAGTTTGCTTTTCCTTAATATTTTTTTAATTGTATCGTCTGATTTATAATAGCTCATTCTATAATAAAAAATTGACAGAACAGATTGATTCTGGAATAACAGAGTACTTAACAGTATGCACCCTGTTACATTATTATTTTTTTCCACTCTTTTACCTTTCTTGAAGAGGTAGATTTTTGTTTTTAACGTTTTAACTTATTTTACTTCTCGGAATAATCGTGAATATTTTACTTCATACATATTTTTACAAAAACCTTCCTAATTCTTACAAACTTAGATTTCCGGCTGATTATACTTGGAAATGCATTAATATTGATTTAGTGACAGTAACTATAAAGTTGAATTTCTTAAAAAAAAATGCTTATCTATTTATTTTTTCGACTTTATTACAATGTTTATTTCTTTAATTTATTCCGATTTCTTTATTTTTTTCTCTATTTTACTAAGCTTTTTCTCTACTTTATTTACTTTGTAAATTCACCACACGTTAGAGAAGTACTTCGTTCAGTTACGTAACGCTCACTTAATTGTGTTTCTATAAGTGGCTAGGGATTGTATTCCACTTGATATATATATATATACTATATATATATATATATATTGATTGATTGATGTGTGTGTGTGTGTGTGTGTGCGCGTGTGTGTGTGTGTGTGTGAATATATATAACTTCTTCTGTAATTGATTTTGAAGAAATTCTTCTTCAGTTCACTTAAGTTGAAGAATTTAAAGATATCTTTTAATTAAATGTGCAGATTATCAAATAAATACGTACAGGAGAGTATCAATTGTATTCAGTGAACCCCCCTCGTGATTCGTAGATAAGCCAAATTAAAATTCTAATCCCGAACACATAAACATAACAGCTAGATTCATTCACTTAATCTCTGCCATCTAAAACATAATCTTCTCTTTACTGTTTAGTTAAAAGAATAACATCATACCAATTACATCAGTCAAAATGATATCCATGTCAAACATTTAATATGCGGCATAGGAATCACCATAATTGGTGCTCTGAATGGTATTTTTCTGCTTGTAAAATGACGTAATGGTGCATCGCTTTATGTTACAGTGGTAGTTTTATTTATCTCTCCTTTATATGTCCTGAAGTGAATTTGAGATCATCCAACTGAATTAAACTTGAAAAATTGTCTTTCTAATTTGTGAGTATTACTGTTTGCCAAGTTTAAAACTCTAAACAAAGTTATATTTCGATGTACTTGAGGTTTGACTAATAAGTGATGCTTCGACGACCATACCTTTTCTATTTGTATGCCGATTATTAGAAATCTTGTTGTACAAGTACTCTTCTTTCTCTCGCGTACTCACTTTGGCCTATGACCAGCCGGAAAAACTCGTCGTAGAGTTCTGGTTGATAATATCGACATCAAGCTTTAATTGTAAATATGACCTCGTTCTGGGGATGAAAATTGGGTCTTCTAATGTCCTTTCTCATCTTTAGGAAGAGGTGAAAATAACAATGATCAAAGTCGAGCAAAGATGCCGTGTTACTTCAACATGAGTCACCGTCTGCTTCAGATTTCAATTCACCTTGGGGATTTTAGTTTAATTTAGTTTTTATTAACGTCGTGCTAGAAGCAACATGAGGGCTATTGGCGATGGACCTCGTAATTTTGAACCCCGGTCAAGAGATGAGGATGACACCTGAGCTGGCACCACCCTCTCCTAACTTCCAAGCCTCGCCAAAGGGAGGACTTTGGACCCCGACAGATTTAACGTGCATCAGCCCCGGCTACACGGAGGGTCTTTGGTTGCCAAGGATCGAACTCGCGACTGAACAAAAATCGCCGACCACGAGTCCGAAGCCGTGACCAATAGGCTACCGTGGCCGTCATACGTTGGGGAAAGGTAGCATTCAGATACACAAAAGTTTTAAAAATAGGATAAACGAAAATTATTAGTCTTGCTACAATGCTTATATTAAGAATTTTTAAATTTACGTAATCTAATGTGACATTAAAACCCATCGGGTTGAGAAATTTGTGCAGGAATAGCAAACTATAAATTTAAAGATTTGAATACTCACATGTTTGTGTGGTATTTTTCTTGAACATAGAAGATAATATTTTGTCCTGCATATTAAATTGTAACACACACACACATATGTATATATATATATTCCTTTTAATTCAAATTTTTAACAAGTTTTGTTTTAAAATATTAAGCAATAATAATGATATTATTGTTTATCATTTTGAAATATTTTTAAATATTAGCTTCCATCCTAACTTTCTCTTTTACATTCGGATTTTAATTTTTTTCTAGATGCAAAACTTCCGGTTTAATTACACGAGAGCTGCAGATATACAACATTTATATCATTAATTTGTAAATTTGCTCGCATCCAATGTTATTTTTAGACTTTTTTTCCAATCACTTTAGAGCAGTTTAGTTGTTCTATTAACAAAAGCTATCCTATTCTATTCCATGAGTAATCATTAAATAAAATTTTATAACCTCAAATATTACATGAAAAATGTTCCTCTTTTGTAATAGCTGTGGACATCAGTGTTTAAAACAAACCTTCTTTAAAATATATTCCTATCAATTATTTATGAATAAAAAAGATATATTCGTTTGTCAAATCATTGCAATGACTTGGAGACCGATGAAAGGTGATGGATATATACTGTTTTTTCTTTAAAAAGAAACTAAATTCTGAAGCCCATTTCCATTGAAATAACAGAAGGAAAATATAAAATTCCCCACCACTGCATGCTTCTTTGGGAATCTCCAGTTTTCCTACTTTCACCATCCTGCAAATTGATACTCCTGTACATTCATTCTACTTAAAATAGAAGTCACTTTACTTCGAAGAAAAGGAGATTAGATTCTCGTACTTCGCCTTTATTATGAAAACCGAATGAATATTTCTCAGTTTAATGTGTTTATTTCACTACAATCCTTTTAGTCTTCTTGTGGAAGAATGATTTAAAATCTGAGGCTATCCTCTCGAAGGGGATGGAAAAAGGAATTCTTTGAGGAAAAAAGTAACGAGACAAAAATAAATAAGGACCGTGAAATGATTCTGGAAAGAGTGAGAAAGAAAGAGAGCGAAAAGGTTTAGAAAGGCATCCATCCATGAAATGGACTTCGTATATCTTCCACAAATTGTTGTGTGTGAAATGATGATGGAATTATTTTAAATACCACCAGAAAACTAGACGAGTACATCAATGAATAATTAAGTGAATTTCTCAACTACGCCCTTTTTTCCAATTTCTTATGCCAACATTGTCTCCAATGATTTCTTAACGAATGCGAAAGTAAAATGCAATTGTGTTTCTGAGAATTCATAATGCAAAGTTCATGGATGGAGAGGCTTAATTTCTAGTTCTGAAACCACTAAAGACACATCGTGTTGAATGGCTGATTCAACCTGCACTCACATTGACATTGTGCAGATATTTAGAGACTATGGACGCAATTCAGATATAGTTCTCGTCATTTGATAAACTTTCATAATTTAGAAGTTCTCGTTTTGCTTCTTATCGAAACTTTAATATACAAATAATCCATCAAAGCAACAGGTTTAACAATTCAGATTTTTGAAATAATTTATGTCACAGTATTTTAGTCCCCCTCCCGCAAACAAAAGCCATAACCATCCTGTTGTTGACAATTTCTAGGAATGAACTTACATTTTTATCCTCCTTCATCGTGAAATACGGTTTGCTCATCTTACGTTTCCACATCATTTCTCTTTAACACCATCACTCATAAGCTTTCAAGTATAGTCGGCTAATTTTTGGCGAATTTAGACTACATTAATCCTTTCTACTTTATGGAAGCGTATAACACTATACATCTAGCATTTGGCAGGCGTATCAATTGTACCATCTATGTTTGTATATATACAGCTCAGCTTAAAAGAGCGAGATAGCGTTGTTAATAACAGATGTTATAAAGATGAGAAACCGCCCACAATGCATCTCCACATCCTACCATTTTTCTGGCTGCATAGCAGCTCGATCGAAGGTTGAAAATAAATCCGACCCTAGTATATTCAGTAGGGATAGCTAAATATTTTATTTCACTTTTTATACTAACTTGCATGCATTATTATGCATATCATTTTGATTATCATACAGATTCAAATTACAGTAAGTAAATATCAATTATGATTTTTTCCCCATTAATAGAACTGCCATGGATTGAAATGCAATTCCACTTGTCCATAAACATTTCATTTCTTATAGCGCTTTACATAATGCTGGTTTATACCAAACTCTACATACGTTCTCTATGTCAAACGCCTTTAACTTTTTGACATAGTCCACATCCAGTAACGCGCATTTGAGCCACAATTGGAGTATTGGAGAAAATCCATTAGAGAATTCCGGGGGTTGTCGACATCTCGCTGTAATGGCAGCTTTTACCGCGTTCGGAAAACAACAGTGATATCCCTTAAAGATACTCCTTCATCTTTGGGAAGACATAAAAGATGCAACGAGCTATTTCTGGTGCACTAACGTCTGACTGCTTTAAACTAATCTGCATATATGTAGTCCTTTTTTTCTCGTTATGTTATATATCACTGGAAAAAAGGAAAATAATTTCTTTACTTAGAAGGCTCATGCAGTTTTAGGGAGCGATCGGAAGCTTAAAATTTGGGTTACACTTAAAAAGGTTATGCCTACATGGGCAGTACTTTTCAATCAAGCACCGTATTTTCAAAACAATTACCTATGTAATTTAATCAAAACAAGTTGGTGATAAATTGCAATCTCATAATTCTGGCTCTGAATTATAAGGAGCTATTGCAATAATTTTTCAGCTGATGCTGTAATGCTTCAATTTCAATAACTGAACCAACTATTAATTTCTAATCAGAATAAATATTAATTGTTTTTTTTTTTAAAAAAAAACACATTAAAAAGCGTTTTTCAGTTTTTGGGCAATAACACATTTTTGCAAATGTATTTCATGGTTCAGGTAGACCCCGGTCATGAGCTCGAGTACGTGAACATTCACGAGTGGACTCATAATGCGTTCTAGTGATAAAGAATTGACGAGTCAAAAATTGAGAGAGAGACCACAGAATGAATTAGAAGTTGAGAAGGCTAGTTTAGTATTAAATAATTTTTAATCTTATGAATTAAATTTTCTACTTATTTATATCTAAAAATATACCCGAGTAAAATATTTCACGGCAACGTTTCAAATTTGATTTTAAAGCTCTTTTTTTTCTCGTTTTTCCTTTTCATCATTCAAACAACTAATTAAACTCTTTTGTTATTTATTTATATATTCTTTAAGATTAATTCTGAAGCATTACCTCTGTAATAAAGGTTGGAAAAATTACCCTTTTTTTGCGAATATATTATGTTCTAAGTCTTACACATCTTAGATGAAAAAAAAAATAAGAGAGTAACCAAATTTAGTAAAAACACAAACAACAGTAAAATGAAAATTATTCTGTAGAGAGAGATGTGTCCAAATTGATATCTAAAATCGTCATTACATATCTTCTTTAAGTTACTTGAATTTATGGCTGTAATATTTCAAATGGCGTCTATATAGAGCCAGCTGTAAAGCTATGGATTCATAGGAAAGCGGAGCCGTTATCTGGACGTTACAATGCTGCGGTAGATGACTTCTTTAAAACGTTATCCACATTAACACGGTAATGTGGTTTTCAAGAAAGTGTTGAATGCGAGCGGCAAGTAAATAAACGGGTGAACTATGGTTGCCTTGGTAAGACTTGACTGGAAAGATTAATGTCATTCACCGCATTACAGCGGTCGCTAGATGATGGATACACTTTTTTAGGAAATTATAACTTAAGCGTTAGAAATTAGATCAGTAAATTTGTGTTCATTTTTTAGATTCACCTCATTTAATTTTTTTTCCACAAAATTACTCAATAAGAAATCATTTTTATTTCTAGAAAATGTTGATGATTGCTTTCGAAATTGTGTTATTGTACTGATTTTAATTGATAAATTATTTAAATTGACTGCTATTTGAAAATCTAAATAAATAAAACACACCAATAAAAGGCTAAGGATTTCCTTTTTCAGTAATGTGAAACATCAGTAAATGCAAAGTGAGAATTCAAATTATTCGATCAGTTAGAGTATTGAAATCCCCCGAAGAAATTAACGTTATAAAATTGCTACAAGATGTCAACTATTACTCTATGCCCCAGACAAAAATTCTGACTATGGATTCAGTGAGTTTTTCCCTCCCGTATGCATGTATCAAATGTGTTCTTGAAATGTTAAAACAAGAAAAGGTAGATATACAAAGAAGTAGGTAGTGAGAGAAATCAAATCTTTATTTTAGAACTACTTATGAACTGGAAACTAGGAATTACTTCAGTCATATTTGAAATTTTTTTTATTAATGAATTAGACCCATTCATCTGAAATGTCTTAAATTATGTTTTAAGTAATTTAAAAAAATAATTTAAAAATAAAATGTTTGTTGAATGATTAGGAAATGATGTTGTTTAATTGCTTATATCTATATTGTCTAAGTAAGTGTTTTGCTTATATATATATATATATATATATATAAGGATTATGCAAGTTTCGGAATCAAATACGTAAGCGTATACTTGAATATCTGCAGAATTGTGACAGTGGAAGAGATGTAAACATTCGAATAATTGTCGGCATTTTTGTGTGGTAGTACTCCTCCACTATATATGATGATGAATAGAGATGGAATGCATGATGAAATCAGATGGAGAATTATCGGTAGAATGGATTCAGACTATTCAAACTTTCAGATGGCTAAATATTTCATTGTAACAAATAGTGACAGAGAATTAGGTCTTTGCAGAGAATATCTAGACATCGTCAAGCATTATTCACTACAATTGATGAGGATCCCTAATTGGCATTTTCAGCTTGGCGACACTTCAGACTTCTCTCTTGAGCTGTATAGGGCCACTGGAGTGAAGTGTCGCAGTCTACAGTTGCCAGAAGGTTTCAAGAGATACTAGATCTCCTTCATGTGAGATGACTAGATGTGTGCGTTCACTGTCTGCAGCACTGAAGAGAGCACGTTTAGCAACGTTTAGACAACATGTATTATACCAGATTTCAATGGCGTATAATGATGCTAACAGATCAGTCGAGATTAATCCTGGACACTCATTTTCATCGTACCTGTATCGAGAGAAGGTTAGTTCAAAATACCATTCTTCTTTAATGAGAGAAAATAGTTTATATGGCAGTGGAAGTGCTGTATCGTACTGTAAGTTTTTGGGCAAGAATTATGTTGGACAGCTATACGCCCTTGGATATGTTTGGCAAAGGCTTCCAAACTGCTATGAGATGTATAAAGGAGACAGCACAGCCCTATAATTGAATTTTCAGGGGCACAATTGGTCTTGGTTCCTGTGAATAGACAATACTGTTCGTCCATATAGGTTCTGTCGGTCAATGATATCCTGAAAAAAAGCTAATATTCACCGAATGGAATGGACACTCAGATTTCCTGACTTTAACTCTGTAGAGTATGTCTGAAATTCTTTTAGAGTAACAGAGTCTCTTCATCTCTCTCCGAGAACCATTAAAACGTTATAAACTGTATTTTTCAGGACTTGGAGTGATTATCACATGAACATCTTAATTACCTCCTATTATATTTAGTGTCACGCTGCGCAACCTATCTTGTTGTCAGAGAGGACCAAACATCATAATTGGCTCATTTTCAGTTCGATATCACAAAGTGGATTTAAACATTCTTTTACCACAATATATAACCAAAGAACTCGTTGGCATAGATTCCAATCAATCAACGAGAAAGCCTGTGAATTGACATGAAAATAATATCATGATTTTGGAACATTAGAAAAAATATGGAACACTGGGCTTTTTTTTTTTTTAACTGTCGCTTTAAATCTGTTTTATATGAATTCAAGTGTATGTTTTAAAAACAGTTTCAACGTTACTTACGAAGAAGAAATTCATCGAAGCCTTTGTAAAAACGTCATACCTATTTAAATTCCTATACTCAATTTTTCAGAGTTTGTTAGAGTATTAAGTATACCAAAAATTAGAAAATTCAAAATTAACAAAGTCTTTCTAAAATATTTGCCACCTATTTAAATTAATGTCGAACAATCTATAAATTTGTTTCATTTAATTGTAGAGTTTTGACTTTCTCCGAAAAGAAAAAAAAAATATTAGGAATGACAAAAATAAACCCTCTCAGTGCAATATGTAATAACAAACACGTTCACTGATGTTGGCTATTGTAATGACCATGCTGAATTTTGATTCAACCACTTTATGAGCTGCTAGAAAATAGGAAGAAAGACCTGACTAATTAGTCTTTACACAGACAATAATTTGAAAAGCTTTAAGAAAAATTAGTTTTGGCATAATAAACAAAATATCATGTAAAACTAAATGATTAAAGAAATAATTAGAATCCTATAGTTGCAGAAGTTACCTGTCTCCCTAATGGTAAGGTCTTTTTCTCAATCAAGAAAGAAATGGCAAATGGAAAGAAATGGATAAATAAAAAAGAAGACTGGTGCATTATTTCCGTCTTCATTAGGAAAGAAACTGCAAAAAGGTTTTTGGATATAACATTTGGAAGTATTGCAATTGAATGTTTTCTGAGTCTCCGAAAATTTGTTTACTGAATTTCTTTCTGGAAAAATGCGAGTTCTTTTAGTAAAACATGCAGCGAGCACAAAGAATCATACAATTGATTTAATTCTACATTGCAACAAATTTGCATAAAATATATATGTTTATTTTGACAATTTTAAATATCTGTCTAAAATCTCAGAATATATGGGATAAAGTAGATAATTTAAAGATAAGTAATGTTCATCCATGATTTGCACTTGTTTCTTGTTACCTCCTTCAATACTTATATCTTATAAAAATTGAATATTTTTTGTAGCCGGAGAGTACATTTGTTATAAGAGTGTGAATTACTCTATCAGTAAAATTTAAATATTTTCTGTCATTCTTATGTCGAAAGATAAGTTTATGGACTACGACATATTCATAACAAGTATATTCTCAATCGTGTATATTAACGTATTGTTTGTAAAATAAAACAAGTTTTAAATGATATTGTAAATCAACTAACACATCATATTGTGGATGTGTTAGTTGATTTAAAATAAGTGTAGTGAACATTGTTTGGCAATTAAAAGTAAAGAAACGTAATTATACAGGGTAACGTAAAGTTTTAAGTATTACTGTAAAAATAATTAAAATTACTGGACAAATTTATTTTCTTTATTAATTCACCCTTGTGTACATGAATTTATAAATTATAGACTTAATGTTGATTTCCTTGGTTTAAGATAATGGCAAATTAATGTAACCCGCAATAATTAATGTCTTAGTTATTAAATCGGGGTAACATAAAGCATGAACTTTTATTAAATATAATTGAGAAAGACAAAAACTTAACATTTATATACTATTCTTTAAAATTATTTACATAGTAACTATCAAAACTTATACATTACTTCATGTTTTTTTAATTATCTTTCGAAAGCCTTCATTGTAGTAATCAGCATAATACATATGAACTCTGTCATCTCCATACTGCGGGTGACTGCAGCCTACGGCTTCTTGAAAACAAAAAAAAAAAAAACATTATTAATAGCTGTAATATACAAATTTACTAACATAAAATTCAATTAATATGCAAAATAAATTTTATACAAATATCTCATTTTTATATGATAGTTAAATCTGCATGATACCCTCTCTTATTTATTAATATTTAACAGCTTATTTTTTGTTAGATAGAGATAGCATATGAGAACATAAAAATAAAAATTATAATTTTTAAGCATTAAAAATGTTTTTGTGTTGTCTTAACGATTTATTGACTTTCCAAATAATTTTTTCATTCCTTTCAGTCATCGAATTTTCAGTTCAATTTTATTTATAGTCGTTGAACAACTTTGTGTGTATAATGACTAGCCAACAATGTATGCAACGATTCATATTGCACACACTTTCAAGGCATTCTATGGAATACCAAATGAGAAACCTGCAAAGTATGAAATACCTTTATCATTTGTTTCAAAATCTCGTGGCAGCTCAAGTGATGTTTTGCTCGCGCCCCAGACTCAGAATTTATGCGTTGTACTTGGCGGTTTGTTCAGATGTGTCAAAATACACAATTTTACTTAAATTTGTTCAACAAAAAAATAAATTTTTTTACACTCCGCTCCATGAAAATGGAGGAGCAAGCTGTAGTGTTGGAAAAGGAGTCATGCTCTATAGACATGAAACACCGATTCGACGATGAAATGTTCAAAATTCGATCTAATTCTGCAAAAAACAGAACATTTTAACCGCTTACCAGGGGTTAGTAAATAATGTACAAAAAAACCAAAATAACTGCTAAGAAAGAGCCAGGGACTATTGGTAAAAGAACCATTATAATGTGGTGATTGTAGAAAGCAAAATTAAACTAATTTATTTTTCCGGTTAAAAAGGTTTCATTAGATCCTGTTAAAGAAGGCTTCAGTACTATGCAGTATTATGACACAAACTCAGAGTTATTTCACATACTTCATGAAGCGCAATAAGGCTATTAGACACGGAAGACGTAAAAGAATGATGAAAGAACGTTCTACCAAATACAAAAACGTTACACGTCAGGATAGTAAACTGTATATCCATATTTGTCAACCATGCCAGAAAAAAAAACAGAAAGGTATTAAAAAGGCTATTGTTGCGAAACCTATGATTTCTTCCGAATTTAATTTCCGTTGTCTGGTTGATCTTATTGACTTTGAGTCTCACCTCCAACAAAGAATACAAATCTATTATGGTGCATCAAGTTCACCTCCCAAAATTTGTGATTATTTAGTTTCTGATACCAAAAAGAACTGAAGAAGTACCCTACTACCTGGTGGACATGTTCTCGTTACTTGAAGTGCTATCTATATTATAATCTGACAATGGTAGAGAAATTGCCTATAATATGGTGATGAACTTGATGGAGCTTTGAACAGCACTGAATATTGTCCATGGGAAACTTTGACATTCACAAAGCCAGACTAAAGCCGAAAGAACTAATCAATATATCGAAGATATGCTCTGTACTTGAAAGCAAGACAACAAATCTGACCACTGGAAGGAATGACTTAGTTCGTTCAATTTATGAAAAATAGAATTTATCATTCTGGGATCAAAGAACATCATACAAAGCCATTTTTGGTTGCAAACCAGGAGGGCTTATAACGTCTTATGTTACAGAAGATATTTTAAAAGACATAAATACAAAGGAGCAGACCGAAAAAGTAACAGAATGCTCCCAAATAATGGAAAAAGATTAAACTAATCAGATTATGTAAGAAAAAGAGCTTGTTTTAAAACATGGATGAGATAATAGTTGATTAAACCAACATAATGAATACATGCTTACCAAAGAGGTATCTGTTTCTGATACCTATTGTGTGTATTTAAAAGAAACAAGTAATGCACTCGAAATGCTAAAAGTGTAAAAAAATTCATACATTTAGTGGCCATGCTAGTAAACATGATAAAATGGATTATTTGTGCACCCTTTGATTCTAAAATGAAAATGCTATTGAAGATAAAATAAGTTCTAAAATTAAACTAGAAATACAAGCCAAAAAATGAAAATGAATTCGGAAAAAAAATTTCCATCTACATCTTTGAGAACTACAGTGAGAGTTTTACTCCTGGCGTCGACAAGGGACAAGGTGATTCACGCAATAAATTGGAAGTCATGACTATTGTGACAGAGGATAGTTTCTGCCGACTTGGAACTTCTGAAGGAATTTTAAAACAAGTATATGCAAGATCATATTTCACTTTGTGCACTAAGAACTTGCATAGAATTAAAGACTTTTCCAAAGATGAAATTCTTCTCCTGTCAATGGCAATTGCTGAGTTCAATATAAGCGGCAAAGTATTCATAAATGCACGTGTAAAACAAAAAGCCAAAATATAAAATGTCTTTGCATGAAAAATGTAATGAAATATAATTCAAAACGTCATTCAATTTTTACATGTTGCAACAATGCAACAAATAGGTAAATGTTAATTTCGTATATTGATATGAAAATTTTGTTTCCCTATACGAAAGGCATACATTTTGTTTTGTACAACTTACGTTTTTCTTTACGTATTTTGTGAATAATTTTTTTAACGTCATTCTCATTATTTTTTCAAAATAACATTTGCATTTTTGAGAAATGCACGTTATATATAATAGCCTTAACAAGAATTTATTTCATACTTTGTCTAAATAGTATTTGTCATTCTATATAGTGCTGGATTTTCATACCTTACCGGGAATATATATATATATATATATATATATATATATATATATATATATATATACTTGAAAACCAAAACCTTAATATTTTAACAATTTTTCCCTCGTTTGAGATAAATCATTTAAAAAGTTATGCAGAAAAGTATAAACAGCCAATTTTTGTAAGAAAAAATTTAAGGAAGTAAAACTTTTGGCAAGTCCATTGTAATGTACGTTGGGTCTTAGTCTCGTAAAAGCATGTGTTAGTGATATATTGTGAATGGTAAGCGGACAAATATTTCTAATTAATAAAAATGCAAAATTATGTTTAATTAATGATTTTTGCATGGATTCAAACAACACAAAAGTGATTTCACTCAAATTTAAATCTTTAAAAGTAAAATTTGTATTAAATGGAAAATTTATCGTGTACGTGTTGGGCAAATTAAATCTTGAAAAAAAAGAAGAAAAAAAAGTAAATGAAAAGTTTAGTGTTTGAATGTAAAATAGTGTTAAATACACAAACCTGAATAGATATTTCTAAATGTTCTTCGGCAAAACGATCATTTTGAACTGTTTAACAGAAGTACGTATTGCATTCAGCACATATTACGTTGGCCTTTTTGGTGTAACTTTGTTTTAGCACCTCACAGCATTCTTTATGACCATCATCATTAGGAAGATTTTTAACTTTACTATTTTTATACATCGGAGGGGATGTCATATTTGCACCGTCTTTTCTCTTTCGTGTATTTAGCCCCTGTGTTAATCATTTCATCATCTTCAGCACTCAAATAGGTCATCCGAGGTGGTTACATAAATAAGTTGGCTATTAACATTTTAATATCTAAAAGTTACACGAGGTTACGACTCACATCTGATTTTTGATTTTTTTTTCCATCAAGATTCAAGTATTTGACACATTCATATGAAAAATGTCCAATATCTATTATTAACTATTTGAAATGTATACTTAGTTTTTAGTTTTCCTTCATAACTGACTTGAAACTTTCTCTTGGGATGCGTAGATCTCCTATTTTTCATTAATGAGAGGATCCTCATCATCATTCGAGCTCTTGTTACTAGAACTGTCAATCTAGCTTTATATGGATTATATATTTTTTAATAGTTTTTCACTTTTAGACACTTTTTCACATAATGATCATCTTCATCACAAATATGCAATGCATGATACATCCCCATTTATTATAGCTTCCAAGAATTTTGAGCATCTTTTCTCGTGTCTAAATAACGTCCGTGTCCAAACATTTCTGTAAACCAAATGATCAAAAACTAGCTATAATATTCAAAATTCAACACAAGCACCTACATTAAGAGAAAAAAAAACTTTTTCTTCCTTTCTTTAACACTTTATTTTTATTTTTTTCTATATTTGTTCGGAATTTAGTAGCACAAATATATAATTCAGAAATGTGTGCTAGAGGTTAGTTTTAAAATATTATGAGAAAGTAAAATCCTTAGTTAACCTCAGTAATCCTTAGAAATCCTTTAAAATCCTTAGTAATCCTTAGTTAGTTATTTTATACCTATTTTGATTATGATAACATTTAGAAATCCTTGTTGAGAGCATTGTTTCTTGCTTGCGTAAATTTTGTCTTTTAAAATAGGTATAGACGTTCTAATATGAATATAATTTTTTATCGGACAAGGAACGGTTTCAATATGTATGAGAAACTGTCATTATTCAAAAACTAAAGTGATTAACTTATTTAAAAGCATTTCAATATATATTCTAAAAACACATTCAAAATTCTTTACACTGCGACTTAGCAAGTTAAAAAAAATAAAAAAAAATATACGATTTTATCATTTTGATTTCCATTTCGATTTGAGGTTGTTTACCGCTCAGGCCTTAAGATAAAGTTCGAAACTTTCAGCTCTTTTTCAGGCAGAAAATTGCCCCAGAATTAATAAGAATATTTCTGATAATGGCGACATTTCTCTTCACTCATAATTCTATCTTCATTAATATAGAAATATTCAATAAACAGGTGACTTTTCTCATAACAAATAAATTGCAAAAAGCATTTTACATTATATTTTATGAAAAGAAGTTTGGAATACATTGTACTCAAGTAAAAGTTGTTTTGATTTAATCAGTTATCCGCTAAATTACTTACCAATAATACATAAAATACGAAGTTCTAATATGTTAAAAATTCATCAGTGATGCAATAAAAAATGCATCTAACAATTTCTTAAAGTATGTATCAGTAATACATTCAGACATATAATAATAATACAGTAAAATATTATTTTGGTTATGTATTAGTTAAGTAAATATGTGATTTTAAACTTGAGATATTTTTCTATTCTTAAAACTGTTAAATATTTCAATTTTTAAGAAGAATTTGAGCAAAGATAACTGCGACTCCATTTATTATATTTTAAATTGTAGCAATTATTTATTACATTTTAAATCGAAGCCCCAGTTGTGGATATTTACGAAAATCTTTCGTTTGCTTTCCCTTACCAGGATTCATGGCTCTGCATGTTTCATACACAATTTTCTACTTTTGTCTCTTTTACTTACTTTTTTATATATATTTTCTTTAAAGTTTTAATGATTATGTAATTTATATTTTTGTTTCACAATATTTTTACCTTTTATCTTATGTAACATTTCTTAGAAGTACAATGCTACAAAAATACAGCATTTACAGTAATGAAAAAATAAAAGACAAAAGTTGTAGTATCTATTTTTTATAATTATAACGCTGTAGTATATATCTTGCAAAAGGAATAAAAAGAAATACCCAAAAGTTTCCAGACTAACGATACCCCTGGCACAACTTGTGTTGTACATATCTTTTCCTCTAGGTGCGTGTTGCGTAGCAACTTGAGAGTACAATACTAAAAGTGGGGTTATCCAGAAACGTGTCATCTGCCAGTTTTGATTTTTTTTCGTAATTTTCTTTCTCTCTCTTATTTTTTAAGATGGTGAATTTAACTCAAGAATGTGTGACTGTGAAATTTGCCTCCTTGTCTGGGAAAATGCTATAGAAATTATTATGATGTTGAAAACTACTTACAAAAATGACATTTAGTAAAAATCCAAAAGTTCATGTCAAATTATGTTTTGAAAAATGGTGATATATTGGTTGATCTCTATTTCGATTTGGACAGCCGGCTCTTGCACAAATAAACGAAAATGTCAAGAAAACCCATAAATTTGAGCTTGAAAACCAACAACATTAAATCTATGAAGAAGTTAAATGGATTGGCTGGTACTTTGATTCAACGAATTTTAACGAATATTTTGGAATGAGAAGGGTGACTGCTAAATATGGGATTCGAGTGCTAACTGATCACAGAGAGGAGCC
Organism: Nephila pilipes; assembly: GCA_019974015.1. Classification (NCBI taxonomy): domain Eukaryota; kingdom Metazoa; phylum Arthropoda; class Arachnida; order Araneae; family Nephilidae; genus Nephila; species Nephila pilipes. Next base: position 246,240 of record BMAW01072968.1, read on the forward strand.
ATATTTATGCGTCGTTGTTTATACAAAAACCGCAGTATTCCCCTGCCCCCTGTATCTTAATAATCTGACCTTTTTGTAGGTAATTGTTTCTATGAATAATGACGAAACATGAGGGCACAGATTTGATGGCGGAGAAATGCCTCACCCCGCAAAAAAAAATATATAAATAAAACGAGGGAGGGGTCTCGGCTAACCCTGCAGATGAAAATCAAAATTTCTCCAGAATTGGAGTCCTCGAATTGACAAGTGTATTGAGTACAATAGAGAGATCTTTGAAGATGATAAGGTGATGTTGTTAAAAAAATAGGTATATTATATTTTTTTTAAAAAAAGGCCGAATTTTCTGAGGTTCTTAAAATGATGTATATTAAACTTTTAATAGATATAAGGAAAAAATGCATTACTCGAATAATACATTTTTGTTCTTTTATTTTTAGGTAGAAAATTCTTCAGTTTGTAAAAGTTTCATTTGTGAAATAAATTGAGTTGAAAATCACAATATAAAGTTTTCAACCATCTGTGATAATATCTAACAGATGTTACTTTAAACCTGTTGACAAATTGTTTTTCAGATGTTTCTGCAGTGCTTAAAATTAAACTTAAATCATCAAATAACAATTTTGTGTATTACAATTAACAATTATCAACAATTTTAATGAATATTATAATTTACTTTTAAATTCAAGAAAAGTTAAGCAACGGAAATTTATTCCAAAAATAGCACAAGAGAGTTGAAAGATTAAATGAGATTGAAGACCTTGAACCAGTATATATAAATTATTAAATCTTATAAGAAAGGAAAGTACGTATAAATAACGAACAAATAATAAGGTAATCAGCAAAGAAAAAACTATATTTTGGAAAAAAAAGTGGAAAAAATTCATCAAAAATGTTTTTTGAGAAAAACTAATATTTCTTTCACTTCTAGTAACAATTCTTAGCACAATAATCATATTTCATTACCATTGTCAATTCTAAACGATGACAATAAATTTTGTATAAAATTAATTTTTCGATGAGATAAAAACTTTTCTGATAAAGTCGAACTTAATCTATGCTGTCCAGTCTTTTTGCGCCAATGCATTGGTCATTCGAAACACATCTTTGAACTTTCTGCTTTTAATAAAGTTACGAATAAATTAGCTTAATTAATACGCCAACTTTGTAATATTAACATTAACCAAGCGAGGTATATTATGTCAGTAAATAAAATGATTCTTCTATATGTAAAACACAGTCTGGATTGCGATTAAAGTTAATTTAATGTTGAAATTTGTGTAAATACATGTCGTTCAGTTTGTTTGATTAACAATTTCGGTCAATGTATTTTACAAAAATGGTGCTATTAAGGAGAAAAATTTATTTATTCTCTCACATTCAAATCAATTACGAATTTCATTTATGTTTAGGAGATCAAAAGTTACAAATTCAGGTTTGTTAACCGTATACATACCAATATGTTTTCATATAAAATGTTACAATAAGTTGTTGGTAAAGTGTAGGACTGAATCTCAGAATCAGATTTATTTACGGTTATATAAGGATTTGTACTCTCCTATGTATATAACGTGTTATGCTTTCAATAGATTTTATTCCCACTGAGGCTTAGCATGCTTAGGTGTGTATGAAAGGTGATTCCCTAGCGATCTTTGTCTATTTGAGACCATTCCCCTTGTTTTAAATCAACTCGTACTCTTCCCACTTTTCTTCCAATCTTACGTAGGCAAGCGCCTTTCTAAAATTAATAAATATTTGGCGGAGCCTGTTCAAATATAACATTTGTCTTAATGTAACCAACACTAACAAATCAATATTTTTTTCTCATTTTGTATATTTTGAGATGAGATTAATTTTCGTGACTTTTGTTCATTGAAATAGTTCTTATAAATTTACTAAATACAGAGTTGAAATATACCTAAAATGATTCACAAACGTGTTATGCGTATGTTTTAGGAAACAATTTTTCTATACGGTTACGATCTAGCAATGATGCTTACTCGCAACGGTTCTCATACTAAGGAAAATAAACATTTACAGAGATTTCGTCGGTTGCCAAGAAAATATTAAGCAATGATTTCAACATTGTCGATGAAGTTACCGACAATTTTTTGACATGGCAACAATCTTGTAGACTTTGATAGCAAAATGAAATCATTTGAAAATTCTGGAATTGTATCGAGACAGAAGAGAGAAGCTACAGATTTAACCGGAATTTCCCCCGTTACATCACACATGGCTGAAGCAGATATATATATATATATATATATATATATATTGAGAAGTGTGAAATATGAATGAATCTGTTTGGTTACGCTTGTTTTCTGATGGAAAGCGACCTGTATCTGCCGAGGAATCCACCGAAACTGTCGGATCATAATGGTGTCTGCCTATAAAGCGTAGAGCATTACTTGGTGTTATGTCCATTTTTTAAACTAGTAAGCTGGTGCGCTGAACGTTATTGAAAGTGCATATATATATACACTCATGGACAAAAAAATTAGCGCACTAAAAAATAATTGCGGGATCGTAACGAAACTTGGCATGAAGGTACATGTCTGGGAGATATACAAATGAATAGAAATGCAACGTAATTGCACATTACGTATAGCCGGTAGAGGGCATTTAACGTCGTTCTCCATGGAGTATAAAATAGGTAGCCAAAGCTTGTTTGAGTGTGCTGAATCGTTTACAGAGGAAGAGCTGAGATAGACATACCATTACGCCGTTTTCGAAGATAATATGAGCAGCTGTCGCAGTTTGAGAGGGGAGAATCATCAGCATGATGGAAAGCTGGGTGGTCAGCTAGGCGAGTAGCTCGTCAATTAGACCGCTCTGATTTGTTGTGAGGAGGTGTTGGGACCAGTGGATCCGAGAGAGAGAGATGTCATTTACACGAAGACCTGGCTCAGGAAGCCCTCGACAAAACAGTCGTTCATAAGACCGCCACATCGTAAGAAATGCACGCGTACAGCCAACTGCTTCATCGGGCGCCCTCCAGGCACATGTAGCACCTTTTCTAGGGGCCCCTGTTTCTTCTCGAACCATACGAAGGCGCCTGGTTAAAGGGCATTTGGGATCGCGGCGCCCATTACGTGTACTGTCCATGACGCCCACCTATCGACGCCTCTGTTTGCAGTGGTGCCAAGCACGAGGAAACTGGGCTGCAACGGAATGGAACCAAGTAGTCTTTAGCGACGAATACAAATTAATTCTCAGCAGTGATGACAATCGTGTTCTTGCGTGGTGACCCAGTTGTGAAAGCCTCAATCCCGCCTTTGCTTTACAGCGACACACCGCTCCCAGAACTGGTGTGATGGTATGGGGTGCCATTGCCTACAATACACGGTTAACCCTAGTATTTATCCGTGGCATCATGACAGCCCAACGGTATGTCCATGACATCCTGCAAACACATGTGTTGCCACTCATGCAACGGCTCCCTTGAGCCATTATTCAACAAGACAATGCTTGACCTCACGCGGAAAGGGTGTCACAAGACTGTCTCCGCACTGTTACTACCCTTCCTTGGCCTGCCCGATCCAAAGATTTGTCTTCAATCGAGCATATCTGGTATCATTTGGGACGACGAGTTGGGCATCCCACGAGATTGAATGAACTAGAGGCAAGGTTACAGCAAGTAGAGAACGAAATGTCTCAAGACATCATACAGAACTTGTATGCTTCAATAACTTGCATCGTGCATTCGCGCTACAGGGGGTTCAACAGGGTTTTAAATCTTCCGTTCTTTTGCCTTTTTCTCTGAAATAAATGCTCCTTTTTCTTTGATTTTCAAATCACTTACTTATATCAAAGTAGTCAGTACGTATGTAAAATTTCGTGTCATTTTGATGACTCCTTCTTGGTGCGCTAATTTTTTTGTCCATGAGTGTATATATATATATATATACACGCAAGCGCGTGAACATATATATATAATTATATATATATACTGTTACTGCAGGGCCGTTTTTGTTCCTTTTGCTTTGGTGATCTGTACGTCTAGTGTTTTGCCTTTTCCCGAATATTTATGAACGAAGAGACATTTGACATTATCATCCGCGTTGGACTAATGCAACTGTACACAAAATGGTAGATAACATTTTGTATAAAATGTTGGATTCTGGAGTGTATGTGATTGACAAACGCCACAAGGGAGCAATTTAGAGCTTTGCTGGATATGATCAATTCTGGACAAGAGGAACTGAAATTGGATAGGTGTAGTTGAAAATTAGAAGTGAATAATATCCGAATTAATATCCTGGCTCACAGAGCTAAACTTTCGGCTGAATCTTATGTTGAATTTTCAGAAGCCACTAAAAATGGTATGGGAGAAGGAAATTTTTCGGAAGAAACTAAAGTAGAAAATGTAGTTGCTTCGTGAGAGAAGATAGATGATGAAGAGCCCGTAGAGGAGGAGAAAAAAATGCTAATGTTTGTCACAAAGAAAGGAGTGAAGTCAAAGAAGCTAAGGAATAAAATAATACTAAAGTCTGCAATGTGGAGACTGAGGCAACCGAAAGGAGAGGTAGAGAAAAACGTGAAGTGCATGTTGTGAACAGAATGATTGAATAAGTAAATGACGTAAATGGAAATATCGAAGGAGAAGAGGATCTGAAGATTTTAAAGATATTGTAAGAAATTGTCATCATTTAAATTGGCTGACAAGCATTAATGTAGTATTGAAAAATTGAACTTCACATAAGATATCTTAGAAATTAGTCTAGCTTACAATTTAGCAGCCCTTGTACACTTTACAGCTGCGATAACCAAGCGGTCGTGGTCACGAACTCGCAGTCGGCTTCCTTTTCGTTCAGATATAGGTTCGAGTCTTCATGCTATTACAGAATCAATTTTTAGCAATGAACGTTATATCCATCGGAACTTCGAGTTTTACGTTGATGTAGCGCGGAAGTTTGGGTAAACGTGCTGTCATCTCAAGTGTCGTTATCTTAGTTTAGTTTTAGTTTAGTTTTTATTAACGTCGCACTAGAAGCAACACGAGGGTTATTGGCGATGGACCTCGTAATTTTGAATCATGGTCAAGTGACGAGGATGACACCTGAGCTGGCACTCCCCCCTCTCCTAACATCCACACCATGCCAACGGGATGACTTTGGGCCCCGAACAGATTTAACGTGCATCAGCTCCGGCTACACAGCGGGTCTTTGGTGGCCAAGGACCAAACCCGCGAATGAACGAAAACCGCCTGCCGCTCAAGTGTCGTCATCATAGTTGTCAAACTAACGAATTCTTTCGTCTATAGCCTTTGCGTTTTTTGTAGTAGGGCGTTAATAAACGATCAGTGAATTGAATATCCTGTGAGTTAGTCTTATATGTGTGTCAAATAAGAATCAGTGTTAGCCGAACACGTGTCGTTTATTTATTTTTTCTTTCTACAAAACGCCTCATCATAATAAACATGAGCTACACAGAATGGTCGTAACACATTATATGTAATCTTCAGAGTAACTGAACCTATTGTCCACGGTTCGGGACTCATCTTCCTTTCGTCTGAAAACGTTAGAGTCTCTTTCGAAGTCAAGCAAGCCAATTTTGGTGCTTTATCACTACTAGTGATGAGTGATCTATTGACTTAGCTATAACTCTTATATTTATTCTTCCATATATTATATAAACTATTCAATTCCTTTGAGTTGAATAGGTTTCTGGTACAGACATTGCTTTCGACAAACAAATCGTTGTACATCAAATGCTCAAACTTGGAGCTGATTAATGATAAAATATTTTTAAAAAAAATTAAAGTTTACTTTTTTAGGTAGTTGTTTTTATTTCACATGGGTGAGAAATTACCATGTGTTTTTGCCAGTTTTTTACCAGTTTCGCACACACAGAATCTATCGTTTATAACTTTCCTATGAAAACGTATTCTCACATTAACATACTTTACTGATGTGCAAAATATTTTTTTGATGGCAGGCTTGTAGGAAATATTTGAAAATAATAATCGAGTAACAATAATTCTCGAGTTCAAACAATCATTAAATTGCTGTATCAACATATTTAAATCATGTAGAATTTTGCACTAGGAATTTAGTTTTATCTTTTGTTAATTTTATTGTAATTTTAGAAACATGTCATACCTTTACTAATTCTGCTGTCAACACATTACTCATCTTTTGAAAGACTTAATATTTTATTAGAATGAGATATTTTTGTAAGATGCGTATTATATTCCAAACTTCATTCAAACAGTTCTTTAAAAATCAAAAGGTGGGTGTGCAGTTTTTTAGGAGAAAAAGCATTGATCATTTGGAAAAGCATTAGCAAAATTTTAAAAAAAAAGAATCTTACAGCTTTATTTAACCGTGAAAATTAATAAACATATTTTCCTATACACATTTTCATTTATTAAAGAATTAAAAAAAATCATGAGAACTTTTATTTGAGGTGAAACGTATATACGAGAGTAGTTAAAAATAATCTGTGGCCACAGTAGCCTAGTAGTCATGGTTATGAATTTATAATCGGCATTGCACCCGTCGAGTCGGGGTCTGGTTCTTGAAGCCACTAAAGGCCCACCGTGTATCCAGTCCTATGCACGTTATATCTGTCGAGGCTGCAAGTCCTCCCAAGGACATGGTATGAAAGATTAGATAGAGAATGCTAGGTCAAGTGTCGTCCTCATCACCTGGTACAAAATTAAGATATATGTCAATAATAGTCCTCGTGTAGCTCCTAAAAGTGCTGTCTGATTAATAAACAATCAGTGAATCAACCAAAAATGCCCTTGTTAGGAACAGGAAATAGGAATAGAAAGAACTCACAGTAATATTACCCATTGGCAGTTTTTCTAAGAATTAATTGAACGTGATACCATTCACATTGCTGAAATTGGTCGCTATAACTTTCCAATCGTTTTCGCCTTCTTTGGAGAAGATTCACTTAAAGCAATCCACCATTTTGTATTGTTTCATGGTTTCTGGTGTATAGCGATGAATTACAATTAAGTCGAAAGTGAAAAACTCGGTGCCGTATCAATCAAATTTCGATGGGCAGAAAAAATTCTGCGAAATGAAAACAAATGTATGGATTCAAATTTGTATCAATATCATTTAAAAAGAGACAGTACATAATGGTGACATTAACATACCATCTTTTATCAAATGAAGATAACAAACTATCCTCTTAACTCTCACGAACTTCTTGTCACTTCTTGGGAATAAAAAAGGTGTCAAATAACGACCAGAAATTTAATTTTTTTTTTCTAAATATAACATCAATATTTTGTATGTGACAAACTTTCAATCGTACAGTGACGTGTCACTACAAGGAGAATAATCTATTAATCCTTTATGTATTCTAATCAGATTATCAAATCATCACAGAGGAAGGAAAGTCATTAGTCAAATATCATCGACCAAATCAATCACTGTTGTATGAGTAATGGATGACATTGTCGCTAGAGAACGGCTGGAAAGACACATGGTTTCTGTCCGTTGCTTATAACTCCATTAACCTAATTTATTCTTAAATTAGGTTAATAGTAAATGCATTATATTGATTTTATTTTAGGGAATCTGTTTTTAACTCGAGTGCTGTGATTGTTTCATTTCAATTCTTATTAAAATTCGTAGATAAACCCTTAAAGTTCGAGGAAGATAATTATAATATATAATCAACAGATCGAGAAAGTAGGGCTAAGCCCTTATAGTAACTACGTAATTAATAAAAAAAAACATAAAAATGCTTCCGAACTTGAATTAAAAGGATGTATGTTATAGAAATGGATAAGCGAAATTCTCTAGATACTCAAATTAAGATAAATGACTCGAAATATAAAAGAAAACCTCCTATCATAACTTAAGTGTTTTCGATGATTTTGGTTTCTCTAATGACAATTTGAAGATCTCACGTCGCTTCTTTGTTTGCTTGAGGGTAAAGAGAAGTAGGACTACGCCAAATTAGCCACTATTTCGAAGAGAATAATTCGGAAGTTACAAATAGCATTCGTTCGGTTGGAAGCAAACAAGATAAATGCATCCTCTCCAATTGGTGAAAATGGGGAAGAAGGAAATAATTGGAAACCTTTTGCAATGGAAGTTACCTGCGAATCTAAGAGAGCAGAATTCCTCATTAGTAGATTGAGCTTGCAAATGGGGAAAATATTCGAATTCAGAAGATCAGTGGTATTTTGTTTTCATTTTCGATTGGGAGGAGTTATGCAAATATTTAGGGGGTCTAACATTTCTGAGTGCACCATTTTCTCAATTTGCGACCTATGTGATTTAAGACACCCTTGTTAGTTATTTCCTATTTTTGCAGTAAATGCAAGTTGTATTGTCGTTTACAGAGTATATTTTATAAGTACTTCCTGTTTACTGTTCAAGTTGTATACAGTAATTTTACGCACATAGATCGAAATATTTTGTGTTATATACAATTCTTATAACCTGTTAATATGAAAATGTAAATATGACTAGAGTATTGAGTAACTTATAATCTATTAGCTGGAATGTAGCTGGTCATAAATCAAGGAGAACCTGAACAATATTTAAATGCAGTAACTCAAAAACGTATAATGGCAAACGAAATTTAGAAACATTTTTGAAAAAAAATGAATTGATTAATTTAAAAAAAAAAATATTTTTCATACGTGTCATATCTTATGAAGAAATAAAATTTAAAGCATTCAAATTTAAATTATAATTAAATAAACATAAAACTAAACCTTTCCAGGGTGCTAATTCAAAGTAGTAATCAAAACACTACTTTCTTAGTAGCACACAGATATAGTTTCTTTTATAATATTGCAACCTTTCCAAAAATATTGTGTTTGCTCTCATCTACAAATATAATAGATTTACAAAAGTCTTAAACATTTTAAACATAGGTTTTCATGTGCGAATTAAAGACGAGTCTCTCATTTGTTTCACTATAAAATAACTTTTATTCCTACACGTTCGTGAAGGTTGCATATTCTTAAAATGTTTCTGATAGTTTCTGCATTTGTAGAATTGTCTCCGATTCACTCCAAAAATGATTTTACTTCCTTGGTTTTACGATTGCAAATAAAATTCCCAAGGATCTTAGGTTCTTTGCTTTCAATAAAATATATTGGACATCCGGCAAGTGGCTTGTTTTAAACAACATTTGTCTTATTACATTTTAGAATAAAGTTTTTAACTCGTATGTATGTATATGATGCTCTCTTCCTCGCCCTCTATAATGAGAACTGAGAATACTTTCATAAGCTATATTTTTAATTTAATGATGTACGTTACGAATACCTATGAATACATAACATTGTTACACATTTTCAATTCCTTAAGGTTTCACATACATGGCTTTTTCAAGCCACTTTACGAATGTAACGCTATTTTCAATCCTTACACCGATTTAAATGTTAATTATGTCTAAGAATACATTTTATCATTCTCATGCTTAAAATAGCTTTCGGAACTCCTAAAACTTAGTTTACAGAATGGTAAAAAAATTTAAAACACATCTACGTAAAATATGGACACTGAGCATAAAGTTTTAAATTTGAAATCAGGCAAGTAATGAGTTAATTGTATTCATTTAGCTGAACTATTCATATAGGACTAAATTCAGTAATATTATAATATTCTCATCACTTTACCTTCAGTTGGTAGGTATGCGATTTACAATCCGGAGGTGCCCCAGAGATTTTCGTTTCCACCCGAAAGCGGATTTCTATCTTATGTACTGATTAAGTAAGGGATATCTGGGATATATGAGTATTATACTGCTTTACTGACATATAAACACATCGTAAGTAAATTTTATAGTTTCCATGTATCTTTCTGAAATTTCTAAATAAAATAATGCTTTATGTTAAAATTTTACACTTCAACGCATCACCATTTCGAGCCCTGATGGCATTTCATGCCCGTTTCGAGGGAGTATGATGGTCTTAAAATCTGTTCAGGCTCAATGTTCTCAGGTTGAAATTGTGTAGAAGCACAGAGAGGGAAATTACAAGCTAAGGTGTCATTCTCATCATTTGATTATGGCTTAAAGTTATGAGGTCCTTCGCCAATAGATCTACTGCTACTTCTACACATTTATTATATAAATTAAAAAATTACATTTTATTTTAAAGTTAAAACGTGTAAGAAACATGTTTTTTTATTTAAGTGAAAACAGTTTAATTTCAAATTTTATTGAAAAGCTTCATTAACCACTCAACACTTTACCCCAAAGTCAGCAGCGCCTCTGTTTAACATACTTACTACCCTGTGTATCACTCGAGCACAAAATAAAACGT
>BMAW01072968.1:256498-278811 GCA_019974015.1 Nephila pilipes
ATTTTGGATCACCAAGCATGTAAAATATTGGTCTGTAATTATTTAATTGGTATTTACAATTTTTAGGAAATCACGTGGACTATCCCTACACCTGAGATTTCTGCATTTGATGATTCGTTCAATAAGAAATATAGATTTTCATCTCGGAAACTAATGAGGAACCAATAATACATTTGCAAAATCATTGTCATTTTCTCACAAAAACGATGACCAAAAAAATTACGGACCTAAATATAGGACTTACCTTTTATTTGCAAGTGAAGCACATCCAATAAAACATTGAGATGAACTTAACTCTGAGAAACATTCATTTATCTCCGTCCTGTCCAATCACCGACGAGGATGGAAAGACGTCACTCAAACACCATCAGTCAGCTCGTTATCTGGCAAGGGCAGTCTCGAGTGATGGATGATACAAGGTCCTTCACAAGAGAATTTTCAATACTTCCCGTTGCTGGTATATGGCTTGATGGATACACTATCTCCCATAGAGAGAGTAGATGCATTTTTACAACAGATGTGTCTTGTCACCTGATGGCTGTTGGATATTGTGTTAGGTGTAGATTAGAGCGGAGATGATATTCTCCCATGAGATATTGAGGTGCATATTAAAAGACAAATCGCATTACTTGGGGCTTAAAAGCTGAATATCATTTCAGAATTGAACCGATTTTTTTAATAAAAATAAATTTAATAAAATAACTAAACTGTTATTTCAATACTTGTTCTTTTAATCGAATTTTATTTTTTAACATAGGATTAATCTCTGCATTTATTTTATTGTATACTATGCTCATAGAATCCATTTTATGTAGTATTTAATTTAATCTTTAAATTATTTAAAAACAGATCATAAAAATGGTGTTAATGAATTCTTAAATTTACGATTCATTGAATTGATAGGTACTAATCATTTGTTAAACTTAAATCTTAAGTTAGGACAAATTTACTAATTCTTATGGGAAGCATTTGTAATTGGTAATACTTTAAACCCTTTCAAAATTCACAGGTTTCAAAAGCTTCTCTTAACGAAAAATTTAATTCATCTTGATGTGCAGCAAATAATAAATACATCATACCTTGCATTATAAAAAATAGTTATTAATGTGCATAAAGCCTACTTTAGACAATAGTTCATTATGATATTCAAACGTTATGAGAAAATAATTTTGCTTTCCATCTATACTACAGTTGTATAAACCAAACAAAAATTAAAGGGGAAAAAAAACGTTGTAATATTAGGTATTTAGTATCTTAAATTAAAAGAATTGAATGCGTGTTCATTTTATTACTAAAACCTTGCATTATTTTTTTACAATTTTTTTATCGTTTCACCAACCAAATTCTAAGAGACTTCCAATTTTCAAACTAATGTATTGATTATTCAGCTTCATTTCAGCAATAGTTTTATTCTCATGAGAGATATTCATAAAACTACAAAAAATTTATCTTCTTTTAACTCTTGAAATTTTTTTGATCCCAGAAAATAGGATATAACTATGTGTGATTAAAAACAAATTTGTTTCTTGTGATTATTACTTTTTAATCTCATATTTAATAAAGTCTATTTTCCCCGCTTCATTTGAAATAAATAATCAAATGAAATTTACGTTGGTATTTCAATATTGCTAAAATTTTTATAAATTTCAAATTTACGCGAGACTTCATTCCCCCTTAAATGGGAAAAAAATGTTCAGTAGAGTGGAAATTGATATTCAAACAAAACTTTCAATTCTGCTTTGCTGAAGAAGAGTCAGATATTTGTTGCTGTTAAATTTCAAATTCATATGAGCCATTTTCTGCGTTTACACAGACTAAAGTAACAGAAAGAGTTTAAATTAGTTTTTAACTCATATTTAACTATCAATGGGAATTTTATATTTTTCTATAAATAAGAAACCAATTTATGTTACTTTTAAAAATTCAAATTTATGAGAACCCTTTTTTCGTATATAAACAGCAACAAATTACCAGGAAGCTTAAAATTGATATTCTAACCGAATACATCAATTAGAATTTCATTCAGCTGAATAAGAAAGGAATGGCTTATGTTGATAAATAAAAAATTCACACTAAACTTTTACTGCGCTTTAACAAGGAAAAACTGCTTATAGCTAATAAATTGATATTTAAACCAAATGCTTACACTCCTAGGAAAATTAGTTGTGAAGAGGAGCTGCGATTGTTCCTTCAAAAATGTTTTGATGAAGGGGGACATTTCTTTTTGTCGTACCGTTAGCGAAGTAGAAGGGGCGCCGAAATGTTGTTCCTTAAATAAAGCTTATTATTCTTTGAAATCGTTTGTTTAATCCTTTGAGGGGCGGTATATAAAAAAACATAAAATTTTAGTTAAAATTCATGTGGTATGAATTAATAATGTAAAAAAGGACTCAATATCAAGCGGTAAAATTAATTTTTAATTATTTCCTGATTTTTAAGACCCGGTATAAATCATATACCACTGACCTTCTAAGACATCTTATTTGTACACTGGTTGCTCCTTCGAAGTTCCTGCATTCAATCAAAGAAAAAATAAACACTTTCACAAAAAGGAAAGTGTTTTAGTTTGGGAAATATTAGGATCACAAAACACTTTTTTATAAAAATGAGAACTTTATGATATATTTTTATTTCTATGAGTGATAATTTGTGCGAAAATGTCTTAATTAATTTAAGTATAACTTTTTTTATACAAATATAATTTTCATAACTTAATGATATAACTACATTATAAACTTAATAAACAAAATTTAGTAGAAATGCATATGCAGTTTTATTCAAAATGGGGTATATTTTTATTGCATATGCCTTAAAGGCATTTTCTTCCTCACTTGTTTCTGAAGGTAACTTTTATCCATCAGAAGGGAGCTCTTTAAACCAAACTAGTTTTTTTCAATCAAAAGTTCCAGAGTGGCATTCTTTCAAAAATATTTTTTAGAAATATATATATTTAAGAAAGTAATTAAAACTAGAATATAACGCTACTATAAATAAAATTAAAAATAATGGTAGATCTAAAAGTGTTCAAAAACCAGCCGTCCATGGTAATTGTTAGCATTTGAAATATACCCTCTCACAAAAGTGATGGACAAATGTGTCAAAAAAAATGATGAATAGATCAGCCCTCCTTATTCTGAAGTACTTATGGGTTGTAAGCTAATAGCTCTGTTCTTCGAACAAAGAGGGAAACTCTTTGCTGTATTGTATCTTTTGTAATACATTTCTTCAATGATTTACATCTTAGTTTACTTTGATTCTTTTAGTACACGGCTACAGGCAATGGACCCTTAATGGCGTCCCGTAACTGTCGATAGCTTATTGTCTACTTTTATTTTATGCTAACATTATACATCAATTATAATTTGCAAGTCTTATATCTATCAACAACACCAATCCCTATTCTGCTGTCTCCAGCCAGTTCTATCTTAGATGCCTGCGAAGACTCTCCATCCGTCTTTGCTCTGTTTGATTCTTTTGAAAGAGTTTAGGTTTTGAGAAATCATTTCCATCCCCCACTGATCTTTTGCTTGTTGTCTTTTTGGGGACACGCACAGCGTTGATAAATTTTTATTAGCCATCTAAGGGGCTACTGTTTTAGGTGAAACGTTTTGGCGTACCAGACCACTTTCCAATTTTTTATCCTTTGCTTCATTTTTAATTACATTTATTTTAAATATATTCAATTAAATAATTTTTCGTTTGCTCTAATTTTAATTGCATGTAACTAATATACATTCAGTTTTTTAATTTATCGATTGTTTTAATTTTAAATACATTTACCTTAAACTTATTCAATTTAATAATTTATCATTTCCTTTAATTTTAATACCAGAAAAGTTCACTATTGTCCATTTCCCTAAATTTCATCGTTTACTTCTAATTCTTTTATTTAACTGAGTAATTTAATAATAATGATAAAAAAGCATACCTAGATGGCTAAATCTGTTCTTTACGAAACTGCGTGATAGAACTTTTTTTTCCTGATTTAAATTCCTTTTCTTCGGAGAATAAGTCTGATTTTTGCCTCACTGGCATTTTATAAAATATTTACGACCTCTATACTTCACTGTAATAAAGTAAACTATCACATATCAGTCTAATTCGAAATTTTTAGTGCTGCCATCTGTCGCTTTCTAACCCTCTGAGTAGGGGCTGTATAAATTTGTACCACTTAGTTTGAAGTATGAAACGAATACTTTATATATATTCTTTTGTGTAATTAGTAGTATTTACATAAAGTTTTAAGCGTTTAGATTAGTTAACTGATGAAATTAAAAATTTTAATTAATTTCAGAAATATTTCTGTAAGGGATAAAACAACGATTTGTTAGGAACTTTCATTAGATTCCAAACTATGTTTATTATAATCATTCTTCATGGTTGTGCCTTCTAATTTAAATAAATAATACAAAAATCTACCCTTTGAAAATAAATGTGAGGAGAAGAAAGCTATTTTGAAGAGATAATTAGGGTGCTAAATATGTGGTATAAAAAATATACCACCGTCCCTGAAAGAGTTAATACAGTCAACTTTAATTGGTTTTGAGAGCAGCAATAGCGTTGCATTAACACCAAATTTACCCTTAATAAATATATTTTGCTAAAAACTAGGGGAAACAGTTTCCTGTTAGATTTGAATATTTGACAGGACATTTTTCACACATAAAAATAAAAAAAAACCTTACTAGAAGTCATAAAATTGATACTTAAATCAAATTTATTCGTGGAGTCTATGTAATGATAATTCCAATTTTATTTTAAATTCATAAATAAGCAATAAAATATTCTTTAATTGGCAATTGAAAAGCCCTAGTAAGTGTATAAAATATGAAAATAATCCATGTAGTTTTTTTACACTTTTGTGAGCGGTATACTGAATTTAAAATTAAGGTAAGAAAATAAATAAATGGAGTCGCTTTATGTTAAGGAGTAACGAAAAAATTCAAATTATGTTTAAAGTGGAAAGAGCGGGCTTCTGTGGAAGATGAAATTATTATTGATATCTTACGTTCTGTTCCGTGTGCGCGTAATAAATGTAAAGAAAGATTGAAAACGATCCGAGATGATTTTTTTAAAAACAATTTTGTACCCTAATAAATAATTGAGTTAAATCAGCCTTAGTTATTTTAATTTTACAAATGAAAGGTTGAAATTTCAATAAAATGTTTATGTTGTGAATAATTTATTAATATGTTAAGATTTATTTTTCTATCGTATGACATTCACACGTACAAAAGTGTAATAATAATTCTCTTAAGATATATTCACAATAATATTTCATCAATTGCTTAAACTTTAATATCAGAAAAGAACAACATGGTGAGTTTTATAATAATATGCTTTCTTTGATCAATATTTTGTAGATGATTTAGTTTTAATTTAGCTAGCATGACATTATCTGTGTTAATATATTATTATTTGCTTTAAACTTAATTTAAGAGTAAAGATTTAGAATTTTATCACATAGTCGCTTGCATTGATATATTTTATCGATAAAGCTAGTGTTTTTGAGCTTCAGAATCATCTATCTCGAACATTTAAAGGAACTTTAAGGAGACACGGTTCCCAAAAGAAGTACCAAGGAATCTTAAAAACATTTTATTACTTTAATCGAATCATATGAATTTTGTAAATTTATGTAAAATTCATAAATCTAGATATTTTATTCAGCGAAATATTTAAATGTTTTTTTTAATTGTGCCAAAGCCTTTCATTGACCTTCTAGACTTTAAAATGATTTTAGTTAATTTTTTGTTATGTTTCATGACGACTATGTACTCAAAATAATGATGTTTCTATTTATCAGAATTTGTAATGGAGTCACGTTTTGTTTAATGATTAGAGTCGTTTTAGTCAGATCAACAAATCTTAGAGCTAGATGATGTGAATGGCGACAGTCATAAGGTTTCGTAACGATAAAATCAGGAAAAGAAACTGTTGGGGTGGTCCTGAAGTACTTGTGGGACGGGAAGCACAATGTTGAATAGACGAACATAGCTCTAACTTTTTGACAGCGGCTCACTTACCGGAGATCATTACAGCAATGAAATTATCCTCCCACACGTGCTACTATTCCGAGATGTCATTAGTCCAGACTTTATTTTCATGGACGACAATGTACGTCTACACAGGATCTTATATGTCTAGGAGCTTCTATAAAATAACGATATATGTAGAATGGCTCTTCCAGAGAAGACTAGATATCTGAAACAGATGTTCTTTTCAGGTTGGCAACTCTCGCCTCAAAAACATGAAGATAATTTGGTATTGAGTATACACAGATGGTGTCATGTACTCGTATCAGTTAAGGGATGTTATATCCTCTACTGAGGAAATTTGGTTTGTTTTTCTTTCTCACGGACAAACAATGTTTTCTTATGAACGCCCTTATATCAATAAAGTTTTTTTCTGCATTGTTCTGTAATGTTTAAGTAGGAGTCCTTCTTAACCTTTTCACTTTCATCATCCTTTAAGTACTACATTGTGCCTCTGTAGTGTGAATTTCATGTCGCCGTGTTACTTTTTCTTCGTAGCATAATTAGAGTGGACCTGCTATGTTAGGCGTTGACCCTCCATACCATTACGTCTGCTGAGTGAGCAACGTGTCATGTGACAGATAGGGTGGAATTGTATCTTTCAACAGAGTGCCTCGGTAACTGTATGCTTTTTTATGTGTCCCTAAAGTGACCAGGATTCATCACTAAAGACCACATTTTCATAATCTGAGATTATTACCTTTCTGTAGTGCTTTGGCATGGCACAACTGCAAGTGTAGTGGATGATGTTTCGGTGTGAAAAGTAGTGCGCGAAAATAGAGCTTAGATTATAGATTCCCTTCCGCTAGACTTTTGGAAATGATTCGTGGAAGAACTGGCAGCCTTACATCTGATTGTATTGTGGAACGAATCACTGTGAGATCAATGTTTGATAACAGCAGCACGGGCCTTCAATCTCTTCGCCTCGTTGTCTTTCTGTTTGCTTGAGACACTGTTCTCCGCACGTGGGTAGTATCTCGTGTTTATTGCTCCTAACATGTTGTGAAGGCATACTCTGAAAAATCAACCTGGAGAGCAACACTGCTTGTCGATGAGCGTACTATTTTAATGCCGATGATCTGGCCCTTCTCAAACTCTCTTAATTATGCAAAATGTCTTGTCACACGTCTACTTAATATTTCTTACTTACTAAATTTCTCCCAGATTTAAAGTGGGATCATTGCGTTTATGAATATTCCATTATGTGCCGATTTATAAAGGACCCACCTACTGATTGCAGTGCCACTGTAGGATGTATGGTCATGCACACACACACACTATATATATATATATTACTATATATATACAAATTATATTTATATATTTTGTTTTAAAAATGTAAAATATCAGACATTGCGCTTCCTATAATATAGAAATACCTATATTTGCATTCTTTGAACACGGATATTAAAATTTAGTGATGCTCTTAGATAATTTTTATTAAATAAATAATACAATTAAATAAACTAATCAAAATCATTTTCAATCATTAATAATGATGGTTTTTCATTTGACTTTCTAGGTTCCTTGCTTACTTCATGAAAAATATTTTTTATGACTTAAATATTCACTTTTAGGTAATTCGGGTATATGTATACGTGTGTTCTTGTTACATAGAATTGTTTCTTTTTCCTTGCACGCTAAACACAACTTGCTTTCCTTCTTACGAGATAAGGACAAAATTAAACTAAAAAATCTTGAAGGAAGTTAAAAAGTCTTAGATTTTATTTCTGTTTATGATTTCGCTGTGATGATACGCTGGAATGAATATTAATATTCATGGAAACCCTTTTATGTTAGAACGAAATGGTTTGAGTGTCTAAATTAGATATTTTACTTTAGAGAGCAACAAAAATACAAAATTTTAAATTGTTAATATAAAATACTCTATTACGTTTTTCTAAAGCATTATTTCTGTATGATATGACTAAAGCTTGAAAATGAAAACGTGTCTCCAGAATAAGTTGCAATATAATCTTAGAGAACTTGATAACACAATTTCAAGCCTAAGAAATTGTTGGACATTATATTACTGCCCATATCGTGACTTTAAATGGGTCTAAAATGTAATTTAAAAATGTAGTTTCGAATATAAGTTAAGAATATTTAGTTTAAAAGTGACTTTAATGACTACAAAGAAAAAGCAGAATATAAACCACTTGAGTTTCGAATGATAAATTATTAAATGTTGTATTATAAATCGTTTGCCTAAAATGCTAATGTTTTTAAATATTGTAATATGTCTCACTTAAATTTAGTTTTAGATGTAAAAATATTTTCACCATTAGGTGCAAATAAAATAAATTATGCAGCGAAAATTGAATTAATCTTTTTAATTCTTCATATAAAATAAACCATATATTTCTCATTAAAGCCATTGTAAAATGTCAAATTCAACTTGCTATTTCAGTACCAGAAATAAAAGAAACCATAGAAGAAAGCAAATGACAGATGAAGTTATTAACGCTTGCTTGAGCTTAAGAATTGCGAATCTTCAATCGAAGATTTACCGAATGAAAATCAAAATAAAAGAAGTCACTAATTATTAATATAAAGGTTGATTAGATTTAATTTTTAATTCAAAAGTATGATACTTTTGTAATAAAGCTAAAGATAACACATATGTTAATGCATTTCTCGATGTTTCTCGGTACCGAGTTAGATGGTACTTTTACGAATTTTCACATAACCAGCTCAAAAGTATATTTGCCATTTCTATTGATGTTATTGTGATATTGATGGATTATTTTAGTTTTAAGAAAGGAAAAATAATATTACTTCTCTTTTTTTTTTCCTTTTCATGAGAGCTTCTAATTTTTTTCCGAAATAATTTTAATGTAACACATCAATCAATAACTCCCGAGAATAACCCAGAGATGGCGCTCGTAGTAAACCAGTAACCAGATCTTTCTAGAGTACTAACCTTTGCTTGAAACGTGTCAAAATTTTAAGTCGATCGGACCAGAAACAGCTGAGTTATCGAGGTTGGAGTAAAGTCGTTTAGTAGTTTGTTTAAAAAATGGAAAAAACCGAGTTTCGTGTTCTGATAAAACATTGTTTTTTAATGGGTAAAAACACCGTGCAAGTGAAACAATGGATTGAAAAATGTTACCCGGACTCTTGTCCATCAAAAGCAACGATTTGTCGGTGGTTTGCCGAGTTTAAACATGGTCGTACCGACACAAATGACGCGGAACGCTCGGGTAGACCTGTGGAAGCCGTTACACCGGAAAATGTGAGTGAAGTGACAAAAATTATAATGAAAGATCGTAAAGTGAAGCTCCGTGAGATTGCCGAGATGACACAGATATCATATGGAAGTGTATTTACTGAAAAAGGGTTTTTGAAGTGAAGTGAAAAAGGTTTTTCCAAGTGGGTGCCGCGATTGCTTTCGATGGAACAAAAACAGCAACGAGTCAATGATTCAGAAAGCTGTTTATCGCTATTTACTCGCAACAAAAAAGATTTCTTGCGAAAAAAAAAAAAAAAAAAAGATTTGGAAAAGCGTTGGAACGATTGTATCACCCTAAAAGGTGATTAACAAAAGTTGTTATGTTGATGAATAAAAAAAAAATTTGCAAAAAAAATGTTGTTTTCAATGTTAGACTCGGGAGTTATTGATCGATGTGTTATTATGTTTTGCTGTAACTCTTACTAACCTTGCAATAAATATTTTGTGTTATAATATTGCGTGTTCGCGCGCTCGGATATTACAGAATGATAAGCAATTAACTTTTTTTTAAATAAATGTGTTAAAAGGACAAATAAATGCAATGACCTGTCCGAATCAAGGTATACATATATACTTCTTAGTTAAATTCTCCATAAGATGGAAGACGGAACCCAGAATCTTAAAAAAAATCTCTCATTCTAAATTTCCTTAAGACCCTGCATAAAATCTCTTACTTCTAAATGAGACAATTTGAGGACCAAAATTAGAAGAGTTAGAAACAGGATTTACGTGGAATGTGCATTTAAAGGACACCACATTATGTTTAATCATAGGTAAGGCATGGGGAAACATTCTACAAGGAAATTTAATTGCCTCTCTAAGGGAATGGACTCATTTCAATGACATTTTAAATAATAAGGATAATAATTTGGAAATGGGAGGAATAATAGTCTTTTAAAAGCCTGGGGAATCGGATACTTATATTGAATCGGAACATTAGTTTACATCCGAAAGAGTTAAGCTGGTCAAAATTAGTATAAATTGGGGCGAAATAATAATGAATAGATAAGTATTACTCTAAAATGACTTAAGAGGATGTTCCTTACGTACTAGTTAAGGACCTAATGACCTCAAAGTATAGCATAGAACGTTTTGTTTCCCATTGGATTTACTTTGGTAAACATGGGTGACACGTCTCTGGGATATTGTAGCGATCCTTCTCTGTTTCCTACCCTCATCCATGTCAATAATGTTTCATTTCATTTGTACTATTTTCAAACAGACACATCTTGTGTTGTGGAGCAGGAGCCCATCTGGATGTTGCACCGTTGAACTCCACTCATTACTCTCTCATCCGTTCACACACACACGGGTTTCTTTGACATGATTCTAGAGTTTACTGATTGACCCAAATGAGACAGAGCTCAAGCAACATAGGTTTCGAAATTTACAGCAGGTCTTCAAGGAGGACCACCAATCCAAACTTAATTGAAAATAAAAAAAGACAAATTTTACACTAAAATCTTTACAAAGGCACAAGAATATTGTACAATGAAACTTTGCATAAAAATTCATAGAAATAACTCCTAAGCGTTTTGAAATAATTATGAAAACAAAGCAAAGAAACATGCGCCAACATAGACAAGTCTTTATTAACTGCTTCAAGACATGATACAAAAAAAAGTTAAATGTTTTAAAAGTAATTATGTAGTAATTAAGTAAGTAAATGGGCTATTAAAATTATTTATAGGATTATAGAAGGTGTCACCTGCCGAAGTAGTGATCCAAGACTTGAAATCTCGATGGCAGCAAAGCCTATATCTATTGTTTGTATGTAACCCCCAATACAAAATACACTTCCTTATGTATATGTAACTGGGAGAACTGCCCATAAATTATGACTAGTGATATACCGGCGTGAAAATCAATACAACAGAGAGAGAGAGAGTATATCAATAGCAGTAATGGTTTGAAAAGTGAACTTTCCAACAAATATTGCTCGGAATGCTCTTATATGCATAATCGCAATTATGCTGTGCCGGGAGAGGGGTAGCAGTTCTCTTCGATGAAGGCAGAAGTCAAAACGACCTTAGTAACTATCCCGAGGGGAAATCGCTTTTAATCTAGTTGATAAAAACGCTGCCAAAAGTGACGGGACGAGTTTTCCTCCGAGCCAGTTGTCAAAGCTTCGAAACCTCATCAGAACTCAATATCAACAGATCCACTTTCCAACACAACAGTTCAATGCAACAGATCCACTTTCCAATACAACAGATCCACTTTTGGGCAGGAAAAAACATCATCCGATGAAGAATAATATTTACATATTTATATAAAGATTAATAAAAAAAGAACAGATTGCTTGAAAATTGCAAAAAAAACCTTATACGAGACGGCATTCCATAATTCGTTTTCCCTCTAACATGATTAGATAATTAGACCTATCCCCGAAATTCACTTAAAGCTCACATCTACGGGTCAATTTGCTTCATGAATGTAATGTGTGCGCGTGTCATTCTTAGAGAATTTCTACTTTTCTATTCCTATTTTATCTATCTGAATGCAATATATATATATTGCAGAATTACATTTTTTCTCGAGTTTTAAGAAACATTTTTACGTCTATTTTATTGATTCGCTTGAGGGTGTTCTAGACTTCACAAAAAATTTTTAAGTACTCTCAAAAATCTAATATGACATCGTTTACTTTAATTTCCCCATTTAATTGAATAGCTGATTAATTATTTTTAAAACAAGTTAACACTTCAGAAGGTTAAATCTGCTCCTTGCAAGATTTTGCATTAAATCATTTTGACTTTTTTCTCTTTTGAGATGCATATTTTTTTTTTGTATTTAACTAGTTAAATTCATATATGTTTGTGGAGGAATGAATGAATTGCACAGGATAAACATTACATTTATGTAATTAAAATAAACCTGTAAGCAAGAGCACTAAACCTTTCAAAAGCAAAATTGTAAATTAGAGAAATCATTGTACAGTTCAGAAATAAAAATGAGCAGTGGGCACAAAGATAACTATACCACTGAAAGCTTTTCATTTGAGAATGAATGCAGTATTATATTCGCTAGGAAAATTAGGAGATTTATTAGAACTGGAAATCCACATTGTTCGAGATATATACATTAAGAAATGTTAAGAGCTTTTTATTTGTGTTTTAAGACTTTTGAGTCTTCGGATGTCTATGTGATGTGATTGTTTATTAAGTTCACACTGAGAAGCAACAAGAAGACTATTGGTGACAGACCTGGTAATTTTGAACCTCGGTCAGGTGACGAGGAATACACTTCGAATGGAAACTCCCCCTCCAAACTTCTCCCCAAGACAAATGGATCACTTATAACTTAGACAGATTTAAAGTGCAACAGTATTCGGGTGTGTATATCGCCGAAGTAGCTTAGCAGTCATGGACGAGAGATCGAAACTAGCTTTCTTTTTGTCAAATAATTGGTCAAAGTCGAGAAGTCACTTAAAACTCTACATGCAGTGGGGCTGATGCTCGTTAAAAGTAATGATACGAAGAATCTTCCTGATGGTGTGGAGTACTAGTGTTTTTTTGGGGGGAGGAAAAGTACCAGCTTAAATGTTGTCCCCGTCACAAAAGTGATGTTGAAAATAACTAGATACATTGCCAATAGCACCCCATTTGCATCTAAGAGCGACGTTATTAAACAATCAGTCACTCTATAAATCCGCCCCCCCTCCCCCACCAAAAAAAACCCTAAGCTAGAAACTTTTCAGTAAGTAATTGAGTTATTGCTTTTAGTGGAACAATTTCATGTTTTATGCGCAGTTCCATTTGAGACCAAAGAAATGGTCTTGTGATTCAATATATTAACTTATTAAGAATTAAATTATTTAAAGCGATTGTTTTAACTCTAAGGAGCTTATGAACGTGTATGACAAAATATGTACTAATCATCTGTCTCTGTTAAAAATGTCTAGTTCGCATTTGGTACACATTTGTAAGACTTCAACCATGTGCAAGATGAGTGAAATATGTTTCCACACTCTGTTTTTCTGTTCCTCATACTGAAGAAGGTGAAGTATGAGGAAGAGGAATATCTAACCATGTGATAGTGTCAACTCAGGAATAAACTACGAACTCAAAATTACGCGTACCTTTAAGTGTGTAAAAATAATGCAAAAGTCAGCCCAAAACATTAATAAAAAGAGTTAAGTCCACGATATAAAAATAATTAATAAGTGATTTAAAAATGGGGAGCACAATTTTACTCAAGCGACATTTTCTTAATTTGCTTTTGCTTTTCGATTCTTCTTTGTCTTCCGAAACACGAAAGATTTTAATCGTAGTTTTGAGAAAATGAAATTTCAGAAACGAAACAACATTTTTTTTAAATGGTCTTATTTATTTTTCTTCAATATTTTAATTTTTGCTTCTCTGTGCTTTATATTTTAGAAAAAGATTTTGCTACGAAATTGGTCAGTTGGGTGATTTGGTTGTTTTTTCTTTTATTACTACTTTTTAGCGCAATGCTTAAATTTTTTGAGAAACATGCGAAAGAAATGGAAGAATATAAAATGGAGACATAAA
This sequence comes from Nephila pilipes, assembly GCA_019974015.1. Lineage (NCBI taxonomy): Eukaryota > Metazoa > Arthropoda > Arachnida > Araneae > Nephilidae > Nephila > Nephila pilipes. The sequence goes on from BMAW01072968.1 coordinate 270,280, forward strand.
TGTTTTTAAAATTTTGCTTCGGTTTAAGATTGTGTGGAAGTGAATAGCCATATGAAGAAATGATATCTTGAAAAGAAATTTTTGTAATGATAATAGAATTTTTTTGTTCTTCAAATTAGCCTTTTTAAGTTATTGTCTAGAGATTGTAACTTATCAAATTAATCGAATAAATGTCTTAGTTGTTTTCTTGTAATGAAAGAATTCTTCTTCTATGTCTGTGTGGAGTTTTTGGCAAGAATTATAAATTGAATTTATTATATTAGATAGAAAGTTATTTTATGTATATCTTGTAAAACATTTTGGAATTTTCTTTAAAAATTATTTTAAACTCTTACTTCCCAGTTTTAAGGTGAGAGTAAATCTTCAAAACAAAACTTTTGGTCTAAAGACCGATTTCTTTTATTCTTAGTCTCTTACTATAAATGTAAAACGGGGATGCTGAGATAGTACATCCCGAATCTACACTTTTTTGCTCTTTCGCAAAGATATGGTTGTCTAGGGGAGTAATTCCATTACAGGGTTCTATGATGACTTCGTACTATTTACTAAATCAGTAAAGAGGCTTAAATTTCGTCCACTACTTTTATTCTTGAGTAGACGAGATGAAGTAGTAATATTTATGAAACTACTATATACAGATTATTTCGATTAAAAGAACCAGTTCATCAGAGAAAGATAGATAGCGGCCTCATTGTATAGCATATCAGCGATGGGCATTGGAACGCGCTCTGACGTTCGGAGTTTGCTTCATCGGGAGAAGAGCAGAGAAGAAGAGAGGCGAAAAATAGGGGCAAAGAGAGTGAGAACAAAATGTCGCTCAGTTTTATCAGGAATAGGGGGCACTGCACGAGCTATCACATGACGCTGATTCGTGATATCATCTATCGAGTGACTGAGGAACTGGTTTTACAGTACATTGGAAAATATAATTAATTCTACGATAATTAGCTAGAAATTCCTACATAAATATTTTTTTTTAAAAAATCTATTTAAATTTAGTTTCTACTTTATTTAGATATTGCATTTTATAACTTTTTTAATATTACTTGATGAAGAATTTCTTTGAAAGATAAGGCACTATGAACAAGTTTTTTTTTAATACATTTAATATTTAAAATGATTTTTTAAGTATAATTTCAGGTATTTTTAATATTTCTAGCAAATAATATTATTGACTCTATTAATCTCATAATATTAAATACGATTTCATTTATAAACAATGTAACATTTACATACGATGGCACTAAATATTGATTTGGTATTTTTTTGGTACTAAATTTCATCAGAACAGTACTAAATACCGATTGCGAGTGACTGTGAAGTTTTATTGCACAAGATTCAGACATAGTTATGTTGTCCCGAACATGGTGTAATTACAATCTATACATTTGAAAAACAATACAAAAGAAACCAAGGTAAGGCCCTTACGGGCCGTAAGAAAGGGATGACTTACAAAAAAAAATTTGTACTAGATTAAGTTGATTCTCAATGCAATCAGTATCACGGTCCTTGGCTAACTGGTACATTTTACAGAGGTATTAGTAAGCTCAAAAGTAAATGAAAAAAATGTAATTGTGAAGGAGGGGAATGTAATAATTTATTGACTACTTATAACTCTTCCCGAGTTATGGGGAAAAAAGGAAGTTTCTGTTGATACTCTTGATGTCGGCTACGAATCTTCTATTGATAGCTCCTTGGTAAGAAACCTGAATGACCTAGACTCTAAAACTTCAATGTACCTAGACTCACAACAAAGCTTAATCTCAGGGAAGGTAATAACTGTCCAATCACTTAAGACCATTATTGTAGCATGTGACTTGATACTTAACTACAAATATATCGAATTGAGAGAGAACATTGCATAGAAAATGCTTCGTAACACTCTCACTAATACAGATTTGATATTTTTGTTGTTGTCATACAATTTGATTGTTCATTTTAAGAAAAGTAACATATGATATGCACATCCACTCATAGTACGATATTTCAAATTATGCATTGCCTCTTTCTTGATAACAATAACTTCAAAAAATTGTTTATTTATATTTTAACTGAACGATGAAAATATATGTTAACACTTTAAAAATTTAGGAATGAAAGTATTTCAAGAAATTTTTAATTCAATTCGTACCAAATGTCAAAAATTGTTGTCATACTGCACAGTTTGAGGAATTTTTACATTTATATGAGCACATACACACAATTATACACATATGTTTATATTAGCACACTATAACATCAATGGCCATTGTATATAGGGAAAATTATTTTTACGATAAAAAATTATTCAAGAAACGTTCTATTTTTGTTGACTTTGAACTATTCTCCTATTACAACAATGTTTGCGATTATACAAAATATACAAGTACATTACTAAAAGTATCCGAATTAGGAAACGAAAATGTAATAATATCGGAATGAACAATATGGGAATGGTACCACTCACTGTAGTAATGTACATATATTGTCTATCCTTTTTCTGAGATGTCTATGAATATAACACCCTTTTCATCTCATAAATTCATCGCCGTAGCCTTTCTGTTTTTGAGACCATCTTCGCCTTCTTAGGAGCACGTGCAGCAGTAAATGCCCATTGTGTGGTTTCCAGTGTATTGCAATGAAACCTAGTTTATCGACGATTACAACTAGACAGCAATCAAACTTTGAATTGCCACCCACTGGATGCTAAATGAAAATTAACTTATGAATCAATTTCGGATTCGCTGTGGCTCTATATAAGAAATGGCAGCATTCAATAGTAACTTCAACTTGCCTTAAATATGCCATTGTTGTTTATCACATGTACCTATTTATAGCTATTCTCATATGAACTAAATAATAAGTACCCATAAGGAGCAGTGGATAAAATATTCGTTCTTTTACGGAGTGGTGAGTGATAAAATCTACTCTAGATGTCAGCGAAAAAGTTTTTGGAGCGGTCATACATAAATTACATATAACATCAAATATTTCTTTTTTTTTCAGAAAAAGGAATTAAAAACCTGAATAAAAATGTAAGGTTAATTAGATGTAGTAATGTGTTTTTAATTAATTAAGAATATTCTATCAATCGCACAAACATTTACTTTTGAAATTGTCATTTTACTTTCATTGCATCGTTTAGAAATATGTAAAAATTCTACGTTTATCGCACTTTGTTATTTAAAATCACTTCTTTAAAGCATTGAAAATTGTTTAGTATTTACATAATAGTCATATGTTCCAGAATATTTAACTCGATAGATTTCAGATTTCTGCCCTAAAATATAGCAACTCTTAAAAAAATTAAGTTCATTTCTAGCGTTACGTCATTTGAAGTACTTTATTGACACTGCTTGTTTTAACACACGCGTGAACATAGACTTCAATGGTAATGAATTATGGTAATCTTTATTCATGCTCGGTTATTTTCGATCCAAAACAAAGCGAGCACTAAGCATTGAAAATGTGTATATATGCAGAATAGAAACAGTAAATTAGAATGGAACAATGCAATTATATTGGTTCCTGTGTACTATGAATCATATATACTTATTTTTCCCTCAATTCTATACCTAAATCTCATATTTGAAGCTCATTTTAGACGTATTTATTCTTCGTAGAATTGATTTAATCTTAGAAAAATACCCGAAAATTATCAACTTCTTAACTGAAATATACGGTGTATAAATTAGATTCGAACAACAATTTTTCAGAAAATTCCATCAACATATTCACCATATGTTCAAAAACATTATTATAATTTTATATGTCATCTGGTTTTGTCAGTTACACAGTCGTCCCAGTAAAATTTTCAATTTATTTTCTTGAGGGGAAGGAGAAGAAAGAAAGTATATGGAAAGACAGAAATACATTCAGTCATCCTCCAACGTATTCAGCCAGCTCAAGTCCTTATATAAAATAATCCCCTTTTAAATCCAACACTCTCTGCGAGATGTAAGTGCTCCATTTTGCAGATGAATTTCCTTCTAATCCTTACTCTTCCTTTCAAACTCTTTTTCGTAGTTTTCAAAAATTTGCTGTTTTATTCGTCTTTTCTCCTTATTCTATCTTTTGCCCCTCACAGCTCTCCAACTTATATTTTAAGTTCTTTTTCCACACGATAAATAAATTTTTGTTGAAATAAATTTTCCTAACCAAAAATAAATTTTTCTTTTTCTTAACCCAAAGTGTGAAAATCCAATCTTTTGTTTGAGAAAGAGTATTTGAATGGTAATTATGATTAATACCAATAAACACTTGCATTATCGGGATGGTAAAGCAAGAAAAACACTGAAATTATTTTAAATACAGACCTGTGATGTAGCAGTGGGTTATTTCATTCGGTTGAATTTGATCGAAAAAATAACAAAGGATCAATCTTTGTTACTTTAAGAGATACATACTTTTGGTAATATCCCTGCAATCATATTGCACAATTTAAACATTTCTTGAATTCTTGAATATCATATCTCTAAGCCAATTACTGAAAAAGTTGTGTCTGGGAAGACGTTTATCAGAACAAGAAGAATTTTGTTATATTTTGTGGATTTGCAAATTATTTAGAAGGCTTAAATTTCCACCAAATTTATATTTTGCGGGTGGTCTATGATTCGATATTTTTTTCAAATACAGATATGCAGTGTACTCAAACATGCTTATTCGTTTCAGCTATAGGTTATAAATATGAACTGATTATTGTCTTTATCTATAAAAAATGTTAATATCAATATTATGTACTCTCTCACTAAAAAGTTCTACAAATGTCTTCGAATGTTACATCACTTTTAGCATCCTATTTTAATAAAAGCATTGGATTAATTTTTTCAAAATAATCGGTTAATAAATGTTTCATCTTTGTTTCTTCAATGTGTTTTTGTCAGAATAGTCGCATATTAAATTTGTAATAATCTTTCAAAAACAAAATATCTTTCAAAATTCGTTCTATAGTAGGATTTAATAAAAACAAGTTTCTGAATTCAGAAATAACTTAGAAGGCATAAAAATCGATAGGATTAAAATACATTTAGACAAGAAATAAATTATTAAAAACTTTAAAAATAAATTGAGATTAGTAAAAAAAATTAACTAATGGCATTAGTAGCTATAAGAATGAAATCTGAAGAAAGGCCACACAAAAATGGAAGAGTGGCATACAAGGTGAAAAATGGAAGAGTGGAACTACAAGGTGAAGTTGAAGCTGTTTTTTATATAACTAATGCACAATGACTTGAATTCACTTCCCTACAGCTATTCGTTCACACTACCATGGTTCGTTTCTCCTTAACTGTCGGCTAGTTTTCAAAGTAGGTGTATTGAAAGAACCACAGTACTCGCTATCTATACTGAAGATCGTTCTCGTTACGTGGCTGTTGTTACAAATTATGAGGTCCTTCACCAATAGCTCTCGAAATAATTCGAGTGCGAGGTTAATAAATCCTAAGATTCCACCAGGTGCAAGAGCATGTTTTGACCTTTAAAACGATGTTATGTGACGATTTCAGAAACAGGCTGCAATTCGATCTATAGAATGAAAGTAGACTAACTAAAAGAAGGAAACATGTGCTGTAATATTGTCTGTGTCTGACTTTGAATGTCCAACTTCATGTCTTTGCTGCTGGAGATAGAAATTTATGGTTTCCTATTAAATGATTCTTGCAGAGGTCTGCGTACTATATCTTTTCATCCGGATCACGTGAAAGAAAGTTCCTAAGCTACTACACCAGAATTTTTAAAAATTATCACCTGAGTGACAACAATTATTAATTAATATAAATATAAAATAAATTAAAATTAATAACATAAATAGCTCACAATCTGAACAGCTTAAGGAAAGAAATGGAATATTCCATCAGAATTGCAAGTCGAGTTTGAAGCTCGGCTTTCTAGATCTGATGCATAAGGACACGAATTCTTAATTGTTGAATTACTCTAGGTGGATTCAACTCTACAACCAACCACTGATTTTCATAGTAGTAGATTCTCAAACAGGCGCAGTACTAATTTTTGAAATAGAAAGTCGGGTATGACACGACTGTATGATCCATAAAGTAACGAATAGTCCAACATAAATGATTCAACAGAAAAATTACAAATAATGGAGTATAAGATCCTGCATAAGGCCACATAGAAGTTCGATCATTGAGCTCAGGAGCATGAAGTTTGCATCTTAACGTTCAGTACAGTAGTGTAGAAAAAGATTACTAAGATGTGCTGATTATGACAAATGTGTGAATCTCAGAATTCAGTACAAAACTATAGAGAACTCTGAGTAGCTGCACTAAGAGGGATGAATCACAGGTTTAAGATGTCTTTAAGCAATCCTGGTTGAATCTAATTGTTCTTAAATATCGGGGGGAGTTAATACTGAAGGGTTTAAGATTTTATTCATGATTTCAAAGACCGTAGGTGTCGGAAGATAGCTGTCAAATTAAAAAATAAGCTTTTGGTCCAATCAGTTAATAACTTGAGAATAGGTTGCAGGCTGCTGTAATAGAACATAAAGCAGTCCTATCAAGACTGTTCGTACCAAAAACACAACATTTAGTGTTCATCTTAGGCTCATCAATACGAAAGTTAAGAATGTACAATTCTAGATTAAGTCAGAAATATTTATAACCACATTTTAACAGACAGTATTTTATTAAACATATTTAAAATAAATTAAAATTAACAAGGCGTATCAGATGAAGCTTCGAGTTCATAAATGAATATAAAAGAAAGAGCAACCAATGGGAAAAATGGAGACATAAGAGAAATAGAATTTGAAGATGTTTTTGATGTATCTGATGCAAAAGAATTTTCTTCTTTACGGTTATTTATTTCGAAGGTGCCAGTTTGTTTCTCTTAAACTACTAAGTAGTTTATTCTTACAAGACGCCAACTAGTGTAAAAGATTACCATTTTTCACCCTTTAATGTAATATTTGTTACAATATATCATATTTGTAACAATGTTTAAAAAATAAACGTGTTTCAAGAACTTACTCTTTTAGCCTGGCTTATCAATAAATTCAGTTATAACACCTCATTCTGAATATAAATTACTAATTTTATTATATTATGTTGTATCTAATATTAAAATCAAACATACTCTTTCCCTGGGAGTGCAATTTATATCACTCTATGTTTGTGTGTTTTATATACTTTTTCGTTGGATCTCACAAAGCAGATTAAAAGATGTTTTTGAGAAAAATTTAAATGCAAAAGAGTGCATCAAACATATATATATATATATATATATATAGTATATATATATATATATATATATTTGAGCGTGTATGTATGATATATATAGAGTATATATATATATATATATATATATGTGTGGCTTTGTAGCAGAAAGATCCTGACCAATAAGTAGAGGCAATGGCCTCTGCCACGAAGGAGTCCACTCTGAAGGAGAGTCGACGTCAGTCATCGGAGCGAGAAGACATTCTCCTTAAGTTGAGACTCTAGACAATACTGTCTGATTTAAGACGCTGAAGAGAGATATTGTTTTATAATGTTTTTAAAATGTTATTGTGGTCTCGTCAACTATGTTCAACTTATGAAACGTCAATATTGTAATGTCTGTGTGGTAATTCAAAGCTTGATTTTATTAACATTATAGGCCAGTCCCACAAAAATCAGTGGATTGAGGCATACCTGGATGCAAAACCATAAGGAATAGAAATAGGGATTGGAGGGCGCATTATTGAATGTAAGCACATTAGGACGATTAGATATAAAAATCGGATAGTGTAGGGACTCAATGATTAAATTCGTATATTGAACTGAAACAAAAAAAGTGTGATAACTGTGTGCTGAATCAAGATAAATTCAAGACTTTGAGGTGAGTCAGATTTCATTCTTATTTGCTAACATGAAGATTGATGATATTAATTTAGTAAACATGCACTGAAGAATCGCAAGAAGAAAAATTACCTTTTGCATAAGTTTATTTTTGATACTGATGGCGATGCTAAAAAATGGATGAAAGAATAAGAAATTTTATTGATTTCAAATTCACAGCAAATGACTTCAATTTTGCCCAAATTAAACCATTACTTTTTCATTAATTGATTACCATTTGTGATATTCTTTAAATATTGCATTCAAGGAACAAAAAAACCAATCAAGAAAATATTAGTTCTATTAATGATGTGAACTCGCTTTATCAATATATTCAAAATTCGAATCAATCAGAAAGCGGAAAACGGGAGAAACAAACAAAACTTCCAGTACCAGAAACATTAATGAGTCACAGCTTATTCTGAAGAGCGATACATGACTATGGCACCCGCGAAATCAAAACATCTCTCGTGTTATTATTGAAAGTGTTACTTCCTCTTTTAATGGTGAAATGCATAAAAACACTTCAGTTTGTCTGTTGTGCTTGAGAAAAGCGCTGCGAATATTTTAATTTATCTGACCTACAAAAGCGCGATGTTAAACGATCGTTTGCGGTAATGCCTGAATTCCTTGTAGAAGTGAATTAAAATATTGATGTCATACCAGGAACAAACGTGTGTTGATAGATATTCTGAGGAGCAACTGAAACGAAGTATACCGA
>BMAW01072971.1:764-26327 GCA_019974015.1 Nephila pilipes
TGTATTTTTATTTTTCTAACTTTAAAATAATTTTCTATTTTTAATTTTTTTTTAACATTAAAATAATATTCTATTTTTAAAAATTTATTTTCCATCAGAAAAACTGCTTAATATTTTATTTTAAAGATTATATTAATTTTTATTTTTCTAACATTAAGGAAAAAAATATTCTGTTTTTGAAAATTTATTTTTATAATATTAAAATTGTTTAACATTTTATCTTAAAAGTAATGTTTAATTTTTTTTTCTTTCTATCATTAAAATTGTTTAGTATTTTATTTTCCGTATTGAAAAAGTTATACTTATTCATAGAAAAAATGTTATTTTAAAATTTTATTTTCTAATGTTAAAAATATTACTTTTTAATGAAAAAGAATTAATGTGATTTACTAAAGTTTTAAAAAGACAAATTTTGAAATATTATATTGTAACTCTAAATTATGCTACATATAAATTAGATATAAAGTTGAATAATAAAACATACAAAAATCTTAAGTAAAACAAGCATATTTATTTTAAAGACTTTGATCAGAAGCAACATACATTTGTTTTGTATTTTTAATCATAACAGACATATTTAGTTTTTCTAAGAAATATTTACTTACATAATTTGACAATAGGGAATTTTTCTGTAAAAAATCTGTAGCCAATTGTTCGAAGTTTAAGGAAAAAGGATGATCATGTTTATTTCTACATGATCATCGATAATATGATCATAATATAATCGTACTCGAATGTTAGAGAACAAAGTTTACATAAAAGCTGAAATTTTTTTTAATTATAAAATTACTAATTATATTTAGAAATAGTGTTCTTTGAATAGAGCAGAAACCATTTTTACGTACAAGCCAAAAGTACATTACTTACTCGTTTGATAGTACTGATAGAGTATTTTTCCTTTTAAGAAGGATATGTTAATTTTATCAAAAGAGATTGTAGAAACATAAATTGTTGTCTTTCAAAATTATGTGCTTTAGTTAAATAACGATTTTTCTCTAATTAAATCCTAATAAATAAATGTTAGGAAAAAAAATGTAATTAGTATTATTCAACGAAACATTAATCATCATATTTTGTTACACATAGTTAAAATATTACATTGTAAGTTATTTATTTGAATTCTAATGTATATTTCAAAATTTTCTGCTTGCATACATAATGGTATTAAATGCATAAGAATAGAAATCGTATGTTTTCTCCCCTATCAATATCATTCTTTTTAAGAATATTGAACAGCATTCCTAGAAAATAGATCAAAGTTCCTCACGTTTTCTCATATCTCCTCCAACGTTCACCCATAATAAGAAATTTTAACTCAACATGTCTTCAGAATCCAAAGATTAGATAACATGTGTCGTCATGGTAGTAGGTAAAAACTCAACATTTCTCATATTACTAAATTATTATTTAAATAAAACTAAAAACAATTAAGTAAATGAATAAAAATAATAATAAGTATATAGTAAAAAAAAGTATTTATATAAAGCCTATGTAATATATCTAAACAGTAAAATATTAAGAAAATGTAAGACAAAGTACCAAAAGCATATAGAAAATAGTACAATCATTAGTGTTTTTGTAAAATGTTGAAAGATAAAGAAATTATGTTCAGGCAAAGTTAGCACCTATTTTCGAAAAATTTTGAGTTAAAGATAGTTGAAAAATAATCATTCCGTTACCATACATTTTACGCGAAAAATAGCTAATATTTACCATTATTGTTCAAAGTTTCAATCAATTTTTTTTTTCTATACATTAGTAAAAATGTAGGTAGAAATTTTGGAAAAATGCTGAGTGTAAGCTTGTTGGTTTCAAAAAATGTAGTCAAATTCAATGAGTAAGAATATGACTTAAAATTATTTTCCTATTCATGTAAAAATTATTTAGAAATTCTAACTTGATATTCAAAATCAGCAGTATTATAGTAATTTTTTATCAACTAATTGCTTATCAATATAATTGTTTTATAATTTAAGATGTTCTAAATTAAGCATAACAAACTAATGTATTCAGAATATATTAATCCAATTAATGCGCTTAATTAAACTAAGTAATATCCGATCCCACTACTTTGCGTGTAAGAACAGGAACCTAGTATTAATTTTTTTCTCCAATTTATTCAGATTGTATTAGCTACATTTATTTTAAGTTGTGTAAAATCCTTTAATTTATCTTGAATATAAACACAACTAGCTTGTTCATATGTAGATAACATTCCGGTAAGATTAAAATAACTCGGGCCAAACTTAAGGCAAAATTCTCTGTAAAAATATGCATTGTACAAAGAGATGAGTTGAATAAACAGGGTAGGGACTTCATAGGGTTTCTTTGCTCAGGATTCACACAAAAAGTATTGCTAGAAAAAAAATCTAACTTGATAGTTAGCTGTATTAACATTATAAAAACAAATTTATTATTCGACACAAATACTGGAGTTTTGGTGTTTTCATATTAATTCCAATTTTTGGGTGGTTAGTTCAAGTGCTAAGAAAAATTATGAAAAGAATTCATATCGTCATATACGTAAAAGACAGCATGAACTGGTGACTTTCATATAAGATTTTCAGAAAGATGTTAAAATTTTTAATAAGTACAAAAAAAAATGATAACCTTAAATAATATAGTCTGACTTCGATTGTTAAATTTATTTTCGATTCAGAAAATGTATTAACTTGCTCATCATTAACGCTCCTTTTAAGTCTTATAGAATGAATAATAAAAGTGTGGAAACTATGTAAATGGTTTTTTTTCTAAAAAAATAATAAGAATATAGTTAAAATAATGTAATACATCTAAACAACAAAATATTCAGATATTCAGAAATTGTATGGCAAAGTTTAAAAGAAATCACGGGTAGAATAGTGCATTCATTACTAAAATGACATAGAGTATTCATAGAGTTTTCTAAAATGACAAAATATAAAGTAACAATGCTTACATAAGAAGGTGAAAGTTTACAGTGAATTCCAATATCTTTGTGTTAAAAGCAGCTTTTTTTTCAGTTGTAAAAATAATAATAATTTCGGTACCATACATTTTGTGCGAAAAATAGTTAATATTTATCGTTATTGTTCAAAGCTTGAATCAATTTTTCTGTTCATCAGAAAATTTATAAAGTAATGTTTCGAATAAGATTAGTACAACATATTTATTGTTAGTTTCATATAATATAATCAAAACTCATTGGTTACAAAAAGAAAAAGTCTTAAATTTATTTTACCTATCCATATAAAAATTCGTTTAGAAAAGAATTGTTTGTAGTTATTCTAACTTAATGATTTTTCAAATATTAACAGTATATTTTCAATGACCTTACTATTTTATCAGAACTTTCCAAACATTTTAGTTAACATAAAAGTCCAGAAAATTCTTTTACCGTGATTAAGTAAATCTAACCCCTCTATCAGTGATTAAATATTTTACCAGAACATTCTCACAGTTAAACCAACATAACCCTTGGAAATCCCGATTCCACAAATCAGTAAACTTTCTTTGTATACAGTGATAAGATATTTCACCAGAACGACCCCACAGTAAAAATCAACATAACCCTCAGAAATGAAATCCTTCTTTAACAATATACACTAGATAAGGGGGCACAGGATATCGGCACCGCATTTATCGGTACGCAGATGTTTCCTAGAATTTCGAAGCAAATATAATCAAGAAAAGGAGATAAGAAACGTAGAAACTCTAAATTAAAATGTTTTCAAATATCAACAGTATATTTTCAATAAACTTACTGGTAATTATTTCATAAGGTATGGGTTTTTTTTTAATACTTAACAATTCGATCTAAATTTATTCAGTTAACTCATTTAACTAAACGTTGTTAGAAAAAGAATATATACATGAAACAAAAAATTAATTTGAGCTGTTACAAAAAAAATAATAAAACTGTTGAATATTAAACAAGATTGTTAGAAGTGAGTTTTCGAAAAAGCTAAATATGTGTGTGTGTGTGTCACAGAAAAATAATTCAAGAAGTAATCATGAAATAATTATTACAGTAAAAAAAATCGTTGTAAAATCCTTTTAAAAATAAATCTACTAAATATTTCTAGAATTTCATATTCAAAAGAGGTTCAACTCGTTTTCCTATTCAGATAATATAGTTATATTTGTTAGAAAAGCAATGTAAAAATTCTAACTTGATATTTTCAAATATTAACGGTAAAAATAATTTTCCCCAAAAAACTTTCTGATGAACAAATGTAATTATTTTATAATTTAAGATTTTTTATTCTAAACTCAAATCAATCGGAATATATTAATTCATTGAACTAAATAAAAATGCTGTTAAAATGATATATGCATATAAGAAAAAAATAAGCTTATTAAATATTTCTATAATTTCGTGCTAATTAAATTTCATTTCCTATTCATTTAAAAGTGTATTTCTTATAGTATATCCGTTAGAATTTTCATAGAATGTTTATTAATAATGTTTGAGCAAGAAGGTAAAATAAATAACCTGTTACATAAAAAAAGATTTTCTTTTCAATTGTAAAATTAATAATCATTTCGTTAGGATACAATGTACGCATATATAAAAGTTTTAAACTTCACCTAGCTAATACTTAATCAAGTACAAGTAACTTTACGTAAGACATAATAATAAGAAAAAAAAAATGTTTTCAACTAATTTTTCAAAATATATTCATTCAGTTCATTCAAATGAAAATAATGTACGTAACAACTATTCAATTCCTAAACCTTATGCGAAGAAGTCAAAAAAATATCTTCCAATTAATTCAGATTAAAATATATTCATTCAAACAAAAAAAAATGTACTAAGCAAATATCCTAACCAACTTCGCGCGCAAAAAGAGAATCATTTATTCAAAATACATTTCTTCTAATTCGTGTAAAAAATCTTTTAATTTATCTTCAGTAAAAATACTTTTAATGTATCGATTAAAAAAATACTTTTAATTAATTTATTCCAATTACATTCATTTACCTAGAATAGCACTTGTCTACCAACACAACGAGCTTATCGCTCCGTAAATAACAATCCCAAAGATAAAGGGGTGGGGGCCCTTATCAGTACAGTAGGTACACAATGATAACCTTATCAGCATATTCAGACCAACACGGCCAGAAGGGGGCGGGGGGGAGTATGACGTCACTTCCGTCCCACGAGGACCGCTGCTTACTACTCTGGACAGTGTGCAAGCGTGAGTGGCAGGTGGCGTAGCGGTCGGTACGAAAGTAGATTTCGCTCTATCAGCCGTGTGTGAATAGTCATAGAGGACATTCGTGTGCGGGTCGCACGTCTGATGGTTGATGACATTGAATAAGGCGCTGTAACAGCTGATCTGATAATCACTCTGTCCTCCCGATCTGCTGTGCCCCTAGGTCGACCGCTACCATCATGACGCTGAAATCTGCCACAGTCCACCCATTCTTGCCAGCATCTTCTAATTGTCGCATTGCTTCGACCCATATGACGAGCGATTCTCCGATTTGCACCACCTGCCTCTTTCAATCTAATGATACGACCTCTTTCAAACTCTGAGAGTTGCTCGTAATGATCTCGAATCCTGCACCAAAGCATTTTTTCAGTCGTTGAAATATATCCTAAATCGCAATACAACACATAATTTGACCATCAGATTGGGAATCTTTTCTTCTATACACCTGCTGAGTGCGCAGTTCGGATACGCTGTAGCTCCCTCTATTCATTCATTGGACACAAAATATTAATCATTTGTCTGTTCGGACCAAATGTCTTCGCATACGAAATTTCATTACAATCGGGCAATTCCTTCTTTGTGCGTCATTTTGTTTTGTTTTATATATAGAGAGAGAGTGTATCTTGTCTTTAGAGGCCAAGAACTCGAGCAGCGATCGGTTGACGTATGCTTCAGTTTTGAATTTTTTTTTCCTTCCAAAACATTTTGCAGTGGGATTAGCAAGCGATAATTAGAGGGTGCTAGTCTGAGGATGCGACAAAGTCTTGTGATTTTTTGACGAATAGCTAAATCAACACTTGGCTTGGCATTATGAAGATACAATATAATGTTCTTCGTATTGAATATCGCAGGGCTCTTTTGTTTCAGTGTTTTGTTTAAATCATCCATCTACACGGCAGCATCTCAATTAATAGAGTTTTTTGTTAGGTCTTAAGAGCTCGAAGTGTTTTGGTTCTTGGAGGTCCCACCCTATGCAAATCGCTCTCTTTTTTAGGATCAGCCTCGATTTAGAGGTGGAGGGGGCAGATAATCCATGCTGCAAGTGTGCTCTTTTCCTCACGATGTATTCGAAAATAATCCAATTTTCAACTCCACTTATCATCCGGTACAAAATGGGGTTGTTTTCGATTCGAGCAAACAGAGATGTACTTAGGACGATTCGGTTAAGCAAATGTTTCTCTCTTAAATGAATCAAGGGCCGCAGTAGCCTAGTGGTCAAGGTCGTGGGCTCGCGGCCCGCGATTTTCGTTCAGTCGCGGGTTCGATCCTTGGCCGCCAAAGACCCGCCGTGTAGCCGGGGCTGATGCACGTTAAATCTGTTCGGGGCCCAAAGTCCTCCCGTTGGCGTGGTGTGGATATTAGGAGATGGGGGGTGATATCTCAAGTATCATCCTCGTCACTTGGCCGTGGTTCAAAATTACGAGGTCCGTTGCCAATAGCCCTTGTGTTGCTTCTAGTGCGACGTTAATAAAAACTGAATCCAAATGCTAAAAATCTCTTGAATCGCAAAGCCCCCATCTGGAATGTTTCTAGACCAATCTTAGAAACGTAGGACATTATATAGACCAATAAATGTTATTAAATGTATGGAAAATGTGTTATTTTCTTTCACTTCACAAACGGATAGAACATTCCGGTTGACCTAATATAATATTCTAGCTTTTGATTTTTGTTTTGTTTGTTTGCTTATTTTATTTTAGGACGCAAGGTAAATTTTTCCAGCGATTTCTTCATCTGTATTTATTTCTAATGTTTTTGGCAGTAACTTTACTCACCGTGGAAAAAGGTTGATGCACATTCAATCTAGTCAATTTTCTTAGTTCTCCCTTGACGGGGTGTGGAAGTTTGGAGAGGAAGGTGCCCACACGGGTGTCTTCCTCACTTGACCGAGGCTCAAAATTGAGAGGTTCATCGTCAATAGCCCTCGTGTTCCTTCTCAGTACGGCGTTAATAGTCACAGTCACATGACGGCAATTTACTATTGTATATTTTTATTATATTTCAATACATTATTATTTCTTAAATTTTTTGTACCTTTTACATTTTTAAAAGTTTCATTATGTTTATCTTTCTTTGTGTCTTTAATTCTTATTAGTTCGTTCACATTTAAATTAGCATCATCTTTCGAACACGAAATTCAATCTAACTTTGGAATGTAGCCTTGCGGAGGGATCATATATGCAAAATGATTCTTTTCTTAAGAGTTCTTATTTTTAAGCTGAACAAATGAAATAAAGTTTTTTAATCTTTTTGAAACGCAAATACTTAAGTATGTAATTCAAGTTTCTTGACTTCGTCCATTAAAACCGTCATAACGGAATTGTTGACTTTTAACTGAGCAATCGAATTCATCCTTTAATTTTCAAGGTCAATGCGTAGGAAAAGGTTATATATTTTATTTCGTGTTCAAAAATGCTAATTTTTCCTTAAATATTTTATACACCAGCTTGCATATTTGCACAATGAAAAATAAGTTTCATAAAAATTTTAGCTATTTGCACGACGATTTTAATTTAAAGACTTTATTAACAAAAAAGATCATTCTACTCGGGGTGTAGAATCATATACTCTAACCTTCCAATCAAACACAACCTGGACATGTTTTATGACATTATTTAATAATAATAGCATTTAAAATAATTAAATCACCACAATTAATCAATGGTGGGGTGTCCAGGTGTGAAAGAACATCCCTCTGTAGCTCATGCATGATGTAAAAGGCGACTAAAATGGGCGCCCAGTGTCTGGGAGGTGTAGTCGGATACCCTGCCCCTTGGATAATACCGGGGGAACTCAGGGGCTTGCCTTCTTCAGGTAGATACGGGCATCATGACCTCGAAGCTCCCTAGTAATCTTTTTTTCTATAGGGTTTACTGTGTTTGGTAAACAAGGGTGACGCGCCCCCGGATTACCTTAATTATCCTTCTCAAAATTCAATCCTCCTTCTTGTCAACCAATTTTCATATTTTTTTTAAAAAAAATTTCAAACGTCTCGCTCACAGTTTCACCTTGTTTGGCACTGCATAGCCACATCTGGCTCTTGCGCCAAACAAGAGATACTACTGCATAGTATCACCACAATTAATACGATAGGGTAACACAATAATTTCTTGATTGAATCAATCAATTTTTATCGATTTATTGATAATTAATGTCGCAATTAAAAGCAACGGGAGGGCTTCTGGCTACGGACCTCATAATTTTGAGCGTAGGTCAAGTGACCCTGAGCTGTTACTTACCTCTCCAAACTTCAACCACGCTACAATGGGAGGGCACCTAGACCAGATTTTACGTCCATCAGCCCGCCCGGCTACAAGGTGCATCTTTTGTGGTATCAGACTCGAACCCAATACTTGACGGGAAAAATGCCTGCGGCGAATTCAAACCATGACCCCAATAGGCTACCCCGGTCAAAGAATCCTTCGATAACACAACGTATTACAAGTGTTTTTAAAATATCGTTTGCTAAAATACATTCAGACGATTTAAAAAGTACTCAGGTAAACTCACTTATGTCCATTGATTGGTTTACACCTTTTTTTAGAGAGATTCATGAGTGTGACACCCTCAGCATTTTAAAAAATCGCTGTCAGAATTTTTCCGACCCATAAGACCGTCTTCGCTTAATTCGGGGAAAATTTTCCCCAGAAGCAATCCAAAGTTTTCTATACTGCTTGGTTTCCAGTGTATAATGATGAGTCCAGGTCGAATCGACGGGGAAAACTAGATGCAAAATGAAGACATCTATTACTCGACGCGGCAGCTATCACATTTTGATTGAGCGAAACTAACCTTGACGTAGTGTCGCATTTGGCGCCCATAATAGTAACATCAGCTTTCCTCAGCAAAAACTGGTACTTTTTTAACAGCCATCAAAATAACTACGTTTAACTTCAATTTGGGGGGGGGGTGATGTAAGATAAGAATTTTGTCATTTGGGTTCTGCCTCTGCCATATAACCTGCCTTCAAAGTAACACTCAAAATAAAAATGCTATTAGTGTCTTCGTGTATACATATCGTCTGTCGTATAGTTGTTCACATTTAATGTACTGTAATAAATGTACTGTTAAATATGAAAGGTATTTTTGAATTTAATGTACAGTAAACCTTCTATAATCCGGCGCCCTGGCGATTGTAAAACAGTGCTGGATTAGAGATTTTGCGGGTTATGGAGGGTTAATAACGTTTTAAAGGGTATACCAAAGATAAATCCCTCTATATAACAATTCAAACTATTCAAACATATATTTAACATTTATTTTGAATCTGTATAAATATCCAACAAAGTATGTAGTCTCATTCTAGCAATTACAAAATTAAATTTCAGTCACTGAATGTCAATTTCATTGAGTTTTTTTGTATAGATATAAAAAAAACAGTACAAAAGAACAAATAACACGCTACAAAAATATTTATATCAAATTATGTGCTGAGGTACTCTTTTCACATGTACTAATTCTTCTCAGCTCTTGAAGAACATATGCAGGGTTTCAACAACATTTTGTTGAACGTACACAGTTATAATATGATGCAAACGTGATTCATAATCTTCTAGAAAACAAGAAACGCTAAATTGAAATCAAAACTGACAATTGTGATGGACATTGGGCGAAAATGGGAGCAGCGCTGTGTCACGATCTGGTGGTCAAGGTCAGCAAACGCTGGAATTCAAGAACATTTTAAATGTTCTTTAATGAAGTTTGAACGAAGTCTTCTTCCAGTGGTTGTGACCGCGGTAGCCTAGTGGTCATATTTGCGAGTTCTCGTCCGGCGGTTTTCGTCGAGTCGAGGGTTCGAGCCTCGATGCCACTAAAGACCCGCCATGTAGCCCATGCTGATGCACTTTAAATCTGTCGGGACTCAAAGTCTCCCCTTTGGCGTGGTGGGGAAGTTAGGAGAGGGGGTTCAAGCTGAGGTGGCGTCATCGTCGCTTGACACAGGTTCCAAATTACGAGGTCCATCGACAGTAGCCCTCATGTTGCTTCTAGATTCCAGATCTTCTTCTTTAATGAAACCAAACCAAAAACTTCCAGTAGTCGATGAGGCCTAGGTTGTCCATTTATACAGACTCCGATGAAATTTGTATGGAAGTGATTGAATTCAAAGGATGGTTTCTTATAATTTCTATTAAAAGCATCATTGCTTACATTATCTAAAACTAGGTCTTAAACTGGAAAACACACCGTCTCGTAAGATAGAATAACTCGATTGAGGCACTGAAAAAACTTTACGACTAACTCTGGTGATAGGTAGTTGTTTTTTAAAAAGTTTTAGCATGAGGAATTAGGACATTTGGATTTATGTGCCCCTTTCTAACAAATATTGAAATGTAATCAAACTCTATTTTATAGCTATTATTTCCCATAAAAGACAAAATTCTGGCTTACTTCTATTCTAGAACAGATAATCCACCGAGCAAAGTAGGAAGAACAATTTTTGTTAAACACATTTATTTACAGTCTCTACGCTCCAATTACACATAAACACATAATTACACAATTTACAAATTATCTAAGGGCTTCCAAATTACACATATTTTAACCCACTTTAACGGTGAGGAGAAATTACATCAAAACAAGAAATAACCCGCCTTTCAAGGTCAGGATCCAAATGTACTCTAAAATGTTACCCATGAACACGTGCTTATCCATCACTTGTTCTTTTGACCAATGGATGATAATGAAATATATTTAATTCTTAAAATCTTCTATATACATTCCAATATCCGGTATTGTTTCATAACATCTAAGGGGAATTCGTCTGAAAATTAGTTTTCCATCACCCAAGTAGAAATCAAATAAAATATCTTCTCTTATGTTATACAATTTATTTAAGGATACATTAAATCAACTAACCCAATTTCCCATTCACCCTTTAGAGTAATGGGCGTTGGAAATTGTGTAGTAAAACGGAAAATTTTATTTTCTGGAAGAAAAAGATATTTTCACTATTGAATATGCTGTAACGTTGGGACCCCAGAATTTGTGGAATGAATCGGTAGCATGAAGGAATCACATAGCTTAAGTAAAAATACTTCTGTATTGTACAATTGTAAGAGTTATATTGTAGTTAGAAGTTGTTTCTCTTCGCACAAAGTCACAAACAGTAATAGCTTTAAAAAATACCACAAATAGGAATGTATCCGCATGAATTTAGTCCCAAAATCACAAGAGCAGGAAATAGCCTAAATCTTATCCTCTCTCTCTCACTTCTTGCGGAATCGTCTCTTTCACTCTCCGTTAGGATCCCTTCCCCTCCCTGGTCTTTTTCTGTGTCCCTTTTAAATCCCCAGGTAGAGCTGACTCACCCCCCCCTTCAATTTATTTTCATTTCTGACTGGACCGCCAAATTTCACAGACAACCACCGTTTCTGTCCCCCAACACCATTCGCTTTTACCGGCCAATATCAAGTTTACCGCACGCGCATGCAAATGTCGGACGTCCAACGGCTAGGCCCTAAATCCCCATATATATCTATGTCATGGGTTACAATACCTCACAAAAGTGAATCAATCCTGCCACACCTGTGTAGCAGAGTCAGGTGTTCATGAATGTAGCTGCCCAAAGCAGATGACCCCAGATTTGGCTCATTTATTGCTATGGAGTAGTAAACTTTTTATTTCGTCTTTGAATGGGAAGTTGGGAAACAAAAACGGGAGTTCAACGCAAAAGTCTCTGAAGGGGGTTATATATTGCCTACGCTACAATGCATACTTATGATTCCTGCTTTTAAGAAGTTTCACATCTTTTGCTTAAATGATAAACTTTTCAAGGATATCGAAGGATTTTACAAAGTGTTCATTTTTATCACTTTTACTCCTCCTATTCAAAGCTTTAAATACAGAATAATATTTAGAATCTGTTTGTTTTTGGAGATCTTGTTCATAAAAGGTGCCCTCCTAATCTCTTCCCCAATTACGTTTTTCACTTTATCAACAATGAAGAATCTGAGCAATGGTACAAATTTTACGAGTCCAATTTTGCTGATATCCTCTTTCAAATATTAATTTCTCTTTACTAATTCGAAATGTATCCTTTATTCAAAATCTAGGGGGACTTGTAAAGTTTTACTGTATTTTTCATACATTTTTTTCCATACATTTTCATACATTTAGTTTTCATTTTCCTTGGTTATAGAAACGAGTATCATCTGAATAATTCTATGCCAAGTATATGAACTAAACTATGAACTAATTTATCAATAACATCAATATTCGAGGAACTCTTTGTGCTCCTATTTATTTCCACAAAGTACTTCTCCATTTTTTTTTAATGTTCTGTTAAATCGTTCTACAACAGAGGCCATCGCATTATTGCTCGTCATGAAAACTTCTGTTGAATTCTTTTTGAGATAATTCTGAAGAGACATTTTGTTCGTAAATTCCGTACCTCTATCTGTTCGGAGTTTAAGAGGATTACACTCAGAAAATGTTTGTTCAAGATCTGATACTATTGTTTTTGCATTTTTATCATACAGTGAGACAGTCGAAGCAAATTTAGAAAAAATACAGATACAAGTAAGTAAATACTTATACCTATCATTAAGCTTCACTAAAGACTTCTAATCAACTTGTAATTGTTGATTCATTCGATTTACAAATATTCTATTTTTCTTAATTATCTTTTTAATAGGTTTATGTAAAGTACCTGAATCTTTTTCTACTTAATCACTTTTTCATATCTTTTCTAAGAAATTTTACATCTGTACCTCTAAATAAAACCGCAACACCAGCAAAGCTAACCGATGTTCAGGTTCTTGATAACTGTTTCGAGATAAATTCTTAAGGCTCCCGTCTACCCGCCATTTTGATTTCGTCAGCTTAATGTTAATCCTATGGAATTCTGACTTTAATTCTCACATCCTTATTATTTGATCTATTTGAACGCAATAAAGTGCATCTGAAAGAGCAAAAAATAATCAATGCTTCTGTGGAATTACTTTTTTCCTAAGATTTTTAAAAATATTTTTATTCTTATTTTAATTATTCGATTTTGAGCTTTCCGGTCTTTAAAGAATATTTTCAAATATTTTTAAAAATCGGAGGAAAAAAGTGATTCCACAGAAGCATTCATTATTTTTTGCTCTTTCAGACGCACTTTATTGCATTCAAATAGATCAAATAGTAAAGACGGGAGAATTAAAGTCGAAATTCCATAGGATTAACATTAAGCTGACGAAATCAAAATGGCGGGTAGAAGGGAGCCTTAACCATAAAAACATCGACGGGCTGATTGAATAACATCCCATGAATGATTAACGTTAAAGCAGAATATACGAAGTATTTATGCTATTAAATTTGCTACATAACCTCTCCTGAATTTTTTTTACCAAGCATCATTTCAAATAACAAAGAACAAAAGATTGAATAATAATACATCTATACATAAAAAAAAATTGTCTAATGCAAACGATGAAGATCAAAGGCGATTTGAAAATTTTCAGCATGATGCAAAACAGAAATCATGCAAAATTTATTTACAAACGCTTGTGCTTGAATAATTCAATATTTGTAGGTTTCGTTGAATGAAGTTTCGTAAGGATTAGTTGCTCAAAGATCATTGCGTATATACTCTCATAATCCATTGTAATGCAATCATACCCAAGTTCATTAGCAAATTTCTAGGTACACTCTGTATCGCAGCTACTAGATACCCCCACCCCCGTCAGAGACATCTGTTTGAATTTCCGTTTTCGTTTCCCGACTCCCACCTCAAAAGACGTAATAAAAGGGTTTATTTCTCCAAATCGGGCACATATGAACATATGGCCCTGCTTCACAGGTGTGGAAGGGATGATCCGTTTGATGTTCGACATGTGGCACCGTATATCCGTGCGTTAAATTGGACACCGTCCGATAAGAACGAATGGTGCTGGGGACAGAGGCGGAAGTTGTCCGGGAAAGTCAGTGGCCATCCAATGGGAAATGAAATGAATCGAAGGGGATGTGAGACAGCCTTACACTGAAGATTTAAAAGGGATGAAGAAAAACAAAGAGGGGATCCTGCGACGAGAGTGAGAAAGAGGCAATCCCGAGAGAAGAGAGCGAGAGAGGTTGAGATTCATCTACTCTCGCTAGTCGTGCTAGCTAACTGGACCCTTAGTGTTTATCACTTATTGACCCTACTCTTATCGATCGATTTATATTCCTACGTTTTATTCGAGACATTTTGCTGAAAATAATAAGGCGAGAACGCCTTGTAACTTGCGAATAATACTTAACAATTGTAAATAAAAGAAGCAGTTTTACTTAAGCTGTGTGATCCTTCACGCCACCGAGACATTGCAAGAAATCTGGGGTCACGACGTTACAACTCATAGCATTGGAATACGTCAGAGATAGAACTCCCCAGGAAACCACAAAAAGCTCTATCAGCAAAGTAATTAACACCGATTCAACTTCTGAAGTTTCTATATTTACTTCAGCTCTTAGTATAAGCTTCGAAACCTCACGCAACGAAAATTTTCAAAAAAATACGATAGAACACGAAGGACATAGTACTCTTCGTAATTCTTTTGAGGATTCGTATTAATTATAGTCAGCAATTTTCATCATCCAGTACACAAGTCTCAATATAAACTTCCTAGAATAGTCTTTCTGCTTATAGCACGTAAAATGCGTAACGTTTTAGATAAAAACAGTTGAAAACATCAAATCTTCTTTACGAGAATCAATTGGACAGACGAGAAAACATTGATTTGGTTTATTCGATTTGCAAGTGTTTGCCAGAGCACAGGTGGCATGCAGATTCTTCTTTAAGTTGGGTAAAGTGGATTATTATCCTCTCTTTCATATATATTATTGTAGATGAACTTGCTCGGTGGTAGCAAAATATGTCACTGTAATATAGATGTCTTGACCTAGATTGAAATGATGTGGAGAAATAGCATCATCCAAGAAAAAAGTATCTACCTTTGAATCATCATTAAAATACTCTCGCTTACTGGACATTCAACGCATTTATATTACTGGACATTTGTATTATTTCCCTATTTCTCTGTACAAATTTAATTCAGTTTAAGAAAAAAAAATACATTTAAAAGTATAGTCTGGGAGAGAGAAAGAGTTACAAATGACTGAACCAAATGTACTCCAAGTCTATTATTAGAACTTTTCACCAATGCTGCGCCGTGATTGGTTGTTTGTGTTGTAACTTTGAATTACTTCTACCCGACTCTTGTGCCATAGTAAGATTAATTATTACTAACTCCAAAAGTCAATAATTGATTCAAAAACGCCTAAGTATGCTGCAACTCAACTACTTATTTATTAATTACTATAATATACTATTTAATTTACTATAGCTCTCTTTGGGACTCTAAGATTAGCCCACCAAATCAAATATCACTGAAATAATACACTCTTACCAAACCCTTCCAGTTGGGGTTGCTTTTATCCGTCAAATCCTCTGCGAGAGTTATAGCCATTAACTACTCTTGTTAGAGCTATACTCAGAGTTTTCCACACTCTCTCTCTCTTTCCTCCAAATTTCACTTAACGTATGTTTCACTATATCTGAATTACTTCACTTTATTTCCACCTGCATCTAATTATATAATCACGTTTCATTTTGGTTGGGAAGAAGTCGTTATTTCATGCAATCAGTCTCAATTAAACTTCCCAAGGTTATTGAAGAGAAAATCGCGAATAGCCCAACGTCACGGTGTGATACAACAGAACTTAAAGAGGATGTTTGAGAGAATAGAATAATGTATTCATACGCACGCGGAAAAATTAAATTGGGTGTAATTTGGTTCTGTTATCAGCATTTGTGTAATAACATGCCCAATGGAGGCTTATATATTCCATTTCATCCTAATGAGTAATACTTTATCATTTCTGAATAATTCTGTCATGGAAATTCATCAGGTACTAACACATATCCTCATATATAACAGATAAGATCCGATCAGGTAACTCCCGCACCGACAAATTAGTACGGATATTGAATTACGCATTCGTTACTAATAATAATTGCATCTAATAACATTCAGTCTTGTTTCTGGTAAAATGAATTAACACCAAGAATTAATTGTACGAGCGTTTTTTATCTTTTTATATATATTAAGTAAGATCGATTCATAAAAAAATTCACAATTCATTTATTTTAATCTTTAAGAAAATAGATAATGATTGTTATCTTGCAAAAACCTTTCTTACAAGACGAATCTTACCGACCTTTTACTACCCCTGCCTTCTATCAAGATAACATCAGGGTTCCACAACTCCACTTGTCCTTCAAGCAGAGTCCTTGAGAAATACATTGGTGGGGACGTTTCATGGTCCATCTGCCCAGAACTGACATCTTATACCTACTAATCCATACGAAAAAAACCCAGATAGCCATCGCTGATGTAATATAGTATGTATTAAATGCCAGATTAAAGAGCAGAATCTGCATTTGAAAGAGTACTCTTTTTCTTTCCATTTATAAAAGATGTAAAAATTAGTAATGACTAAATCACCAGTCACGATTTCATATGTTGATCTTTGATTTATAACGTCTGGCACGTGGAAAATTCTACAAAATTCAAATATTAGAGGACAATCACCCTGAATTCGAAACATAAAATATGCCACAAATAAGGAAATTTTTTGAGCTTTATTGTCTCAGCATTCCACTTAACAAATCGTTGCGAAATGTATTAAGCAGACGTCAAAAAAATCGGGACGCCTTTAGTAACATTACTATTTTCATCGAATTAAATAATATTAATGTTAATGTCTCAGAAGTAACTAATAAACTCATTAATTAATTAATTTAAAATTAATGATTGAATTAGTATAAGTAAACTGACATAATTAATTTAACATGATTAATTAATTTACTTAATTAACTAATTTATTTGACATAATTCAATTTAATTTATCAAATCGATATAAATTACGCAGGCCTGCGAAATTGAAGTTTTTGAAAATTGCAAAAGAAGCTTTCGGTTGTTTTTATGTTATTTGGTGCCCTGATTTCGAAATTGACCTCTATTTTCTTCTATCACGTCAGGATTTTTTGTAAAATCGATATCGATATTTTTGCTAAAACACTATTTGAAAAGGATTTCTTTCGAACAATCTAGCATGTGCTATCAAGCAACAGTTGTTTTTAACCAGTTAAATTTATGTTAATAACGATTCTTGGTAAGGCAAATCGATTTTTCAGCAAATGGATGAAAATGGGAAGTTCCTTGAGGTTTAAACTTTTTACATTCATTTATGGTGTAGTCTCTAGAAGATCACCAACATACTATTTTAATTTGTTTTTATTAAGGTAATTTACATAAAATAGACGATTGACCTATGGGAACAAATAGTATGCCTATGTACATTAAAGTGAAATAAATTTTAAACTACACAAAAAACAAAACAAAAAAGTTTCTATTTAAGCACTCACTCTTTTTCCTTTGAAACTTCTGTTTGGTGTTATTCTTTTATGCTCAATCTCAGGCCTATCTCATATTAAATCCAACAGTAGTTGGCGAGCATGTTTTTGTCCCATTTACTTAATATTTGCGTTCCATATCTTTGAATCTTTGTGGAACCTTTCACCCCGTTGTTCGCTGACTGATTCTAAATTTTCGAGGAAAAAGTTCACATATGAGTGAAGGAAATGTATTTTGACACCCATGAAGCAACCCAGTGCTTGAAATTTGTCCAGCATATTCATTAGTTACAATTGCTTTCTAGTCAGTATCCTTGTAATTACCCAGAAATTTTCTGACGTCATCTTTAAAGGCAACCCAAACTTCTTTTTCCTTTGTTGTCATTCCAGTCTCAAATTTTTTACCTTCATAAGCTTGAGAATATCTGACAAAACAGAGCTCCCTCTTTCAACTTGGCTTCGGATAAACCTAGAAACTTTTTGTGGCGATACCGGGGCCCCGCCGTATAATTAAAGTTACACTATTCAGAGACCTGTAGAATCCGTTCTGCGTATCGGATTTTGATGAAACTTGGGATATATGATATATGGACCATGGAAAAAAGATTTCTGCAAAAAAAAAAAATAGTTCAAATTTTGACCACTAGGAGGAAATGTGGTGCACAAAGACGGACAAAAAATATGTTAGAATCGTTAAAATTTATTCGATTACAGAATATGCTCAATATGTGTTCCATTTACGTCAACAACGTGTTGAAAGCGTATTATAGCGTTTTCAATGGTAGCGCGAAGCAACTCACGAGGGATTTCAGCTACATGGCGTGTAAAGCTAGCTTTCAAATCAGGTAAAGTTCGAATTCCTCCTCTATAAACACGGTCGTTTAGAAATCCCCATAACCAGAAATCACAGGGATTTAAGTCGGGTGAAAGAGAAGGCCATGCATCAGGGAAATGTCTGGATATTACACTATTATCAGCAAAGTTAGCGCTAAGCAGTGCTTTGACTTGGCGCCCATGTGAGAAGTTGCTCCATCTTGCATAAAGATAGTGGTTTGCAAACATTGTCATTTCCGTAAAGAGGGAATGATCTGCTGTTGAAAGAGTTCACTGTACCGTGCACTCGTGACAGAGCATTCTTTAGGATCTTGTGGAGTGAGAGTTTCAATCAAAAAAGGTCCGAAGATAAACTCAGCAGAATATCCACACCAAGCAGTCGCGTAAACAGAATTGCAGTGGTTGTTGATGCAGGACATTAAGAGGTGAAGTACCCAATATGCGGCAATTTTGACTATTCACTGCTCCATCTGAATAAAAGTGTGCCTCATCTGACCATGAAATTTTCCAAGGCCACGTGTCATCAATTTCTATTCTCGCCAAAAATCGGCAAGCAAATTCAAGGCGTGCTTTGTGATCTTGA
Source organism: Nephila pilipes (assembly GCA_019974015.1). Taxonomy (NCBI): domain Eukaryota; kingdom Metazoa; phylum Arthropoda; class Arachnida; order Araneae; family Nephilidae; genus Nephila; species Nephila pilipes. The sequence goes on from BMAW01072971.1 coordinate 19,756, forward strand.
GATTTCATCGTTTGCATCACGTGGATCTTATACGGATACCATTTTAAAATGGATCGCAGAATTTTTCGTACTGTTGACCACGTAATCTCCAACTCACGTGACACTGATCGACCACTTGCTGAAGAATAGACGGAACTGGAGGCTCCTTCAACCTCAGCAGTAGCGACTTCTTCGACAGTTTCAGTCCCAACCGGTTTAACAAATGTTTGGCGCAGCAGAGCCTACCTTGGCTCTTGCACCATAAAACCTCACAATCATTCACTCCCTCACTCAGTCCCAACCGGTTTCCGTCCTCTTCCGGGAAGCATACCCAATATCAAGTCTCTTCAAATTTCATGATCCTCCTCCTCAAACCAATCCTCGATATGGGGCCTTTAGCAGATCCCTTAAACGATGATGTTCACGCAGAGCCACTAAATGGTTGCTACCGTTCTGATAAAACAGTTTTACCAATAAAACTCGGTCTTTTTTTTTTTTTTGGTAAGAGCATGATTAATGATGACAAACGCACGTTGAATGATTCTCTGACTGTGACTGCAAGTTTATATAGAGTATTTACGGATTTGCATAAGGAATATTCAATAAAAGCCACCTGGTGGTTAAAATTTGTACTAATTTTTTTTATTGGAGAAATCTTTTCCCCATGGTCCACACAGCATATATTACAAGTTTCATCAAACTCCGGTTAGCAGAACGGGTTCTACAGGCCTCTGAATAGTGTAACTTTAATTATATCCACCCGATATTTGACACAATCGCCCTCTTTTAGAAAAGCTTTGACAAACTGCTTGAAGATACCTAATTTTGCATGCAGAGGGGTTAACAGTGCTTCCCTCGATCTAACAAAGCCTTTTCTAATCACATTATTGGTGCCTGGCATAAGATTTTGTCTATTCGGCCATTCCGTTTTGATCCAATGTTGAGTCTTATCATGGCTATCCCTCTCACAAATGAAACATGGATCTATAAATAGCCTCCATTCATTTTTATTGTTGGTGATTTTAAATTTTCTCATCAATCCATGATCATCTGAATAATATACCATCTTCTCATCTTCCTCAAAGTACTTAACAAATCCTTTATCTCGATCCCTGTACCAGTAAAAAGAGGTTCCCTTGACCAATAAGAATTTTTTCTTTCAATCAGCTGCCCAACAATTCAGCTGAATCTTTTGAAAGGCCCATATCTCTAGTCAGATCATATAATAGAGCCTTAAACTTGTGAATCATGCCAGTCTGAAGACTCTGTAGGGAGGACTGGCAATTCAGTTGGAGGCAAAGGCATGTTGGAAATAAAATATTTGGATACCGCCAGGAGGCGCCTTTTCTCGTGTAAGCGATGCGTAAGCACGGGTTCATGGGTAACATTTCAGAGTACACTTGGTTCTTCACCGCTTAAGGCGGGATATTTCTTGTATTGATTTAATTTATTCTGGCATGCAAAAGCGGGTTTAAAATATGGGTAGTTTGGAAACCCTCATATAATTTGTAAATAGGGAATTATTTGTTTATGTGTAATTGACGCGTATGGACTGTAAATAAATAAGTTTAAAAAGAACGAGCTCTGCCGCTTTTCCTTGTTGAATTATTATCCATCAAAACAAGGCGCTGACTCATTAGGTTCATGAGAAACTGGGTGTATGGCCGAAAGAATGTTATCAGGATAAGAGATTAGTTTTTGATTTTTGAAATTATATTTACGGATATAGCAGGAACAAAAGTAACAATCATCAGAGTGGATTTTCGGCTCCCTCCATGTCATAGGAGTTCAAAATCGTAAAGCAATCTTCTTTCCTTTGAGTCAGAAACGTAGATTATAGAGACACTACACACAAACTTTATGAGGAGCTCACAATTGATTCTAATTTTACGACAAAATACGCAAGATAAAGTTGTTTTACATTGTCTGTAATGCTACTCGTGCAACTTTTAATGACATTATATTCGCAGCATATGTAACAGAAATTCCTCTCGCAAATTGTCGCAATGTCCCGACCTCGAAGTCATGTTTCACGAAACGCACAGAGAAAAACACACCTGTTAAAATTGTATCTGTGATGAAGTTTCCACTTGCTACTGTATCAGCTCACATACGACATTACACATGCAAGAAAATTTGAGGCGAAATTCAAAATTTTAACGGGTTTTTTTAAAATCCTATTACTAACACAGTAAGTTCACGATCAGCTAAGTTGAAGTCCTTCATGATGACATCTATTTTATATGTTTTTTGATAACTCCAGAAAAGTCGAGAAAATTCAGTCTTAGGAAAGATAACACTTTCAGAATCTACTGCTAGGTCAGTGAGCCAAGGATAAGGATCAGATATAAAGATTCGCGCAACACTATTGGAAGAGAGAAATTGCACCGGGGAGGAAGGGACGGTGATGGGGAGATGTCACAAAATGGTATTCTAAACTTTTTACAACGGTAGAATGAAGGTCAGCCATGGAGGGAAGAAATTCTAAGCTGAAAAAAAAAATTGTTGAATGTTCCTAAAAACCCAAGTAAACTTCAATTTTAAAAGAAAGTGTGACGTGAAAATTTTTTCATTATTATTTTTGAAATCAGCACCAAAAAATGCATTAAGTTCAGCTATCGATTCCCTCGTATTTTTTCAATCGTAGGACTGTGTTATTATTATAATTAATTAATGTAATTAAACCATTTAATCAGCATGATTAATTCATAAATAAATTTAATTAGTATGATTGTTTAACTATATCAATATTATTAACTCATCTATTAATTAATATGGTTAATTAATTTAATCAATATGATTAAATCATCAATTAATTTAATTAATATGGTTAATTTCTAAAATAAAATTTTCTCATTGACGATGCAGGAGTTTTTCTTTCTCATTTATCTGATTCCTCACGTTTTATAATTAATCTCAATTTCAAATCTTGTCTTAAAATTAATCTCAATTTCAAATTTCATTAAATTGTTCTGCTTGAAAGTTTTTGGGTTAAAAGATACATTCACTAATGATCGATGACTTTATTGTAATTTTCTGATAGAGGAACAAAGCAAATTGATTTTCTATTTGAATTTTTTAAAATTACATATATTTTTAAATTCCTACTATTAGTTCACACTTTCCCTATATACATTTATATAGTTATCTTATTCAAATTTTCAATCGTTAGTAAAATACTTTTTATTCATCCACTCAAGTTCAAATACATTTTTTTAAACTTGTAGTGGAGGACACTTGATGTTAATACAGCTTTTTGAAATATTAATTTATTTAATTAAATTTAATTGGTGAAAATGTAGTTTAGCTCAACAATTTTAACACGGTTTAAAAATTTGGTGGTAGTTTTTTTTTTTCGGGGGGGGGGGGGGGGGGTGCTTTGAAAGTTAAGTCCGAAGCTGACCAGGGTAGCCACGACAAAGTACTGCCAAATAATTCCTGTCGCCAAGGGTGATTGGGCTAAACTGCAATCCAACCTTTTAATTTACCGGATGAATTAAGAAACAAGACAATGCTTCTACTATGTAATTTGCCTTACAATGGCAAAGTTGGTAGAGCGTCGGCGTAGAATCAATGCCTTCGGATCGAATCTCATCGAAGCATAAGTTTTTTTTATTTGGTTTTCAAATAATTAATTTTAGTTTTATATGGGAGAAAAAAAATTCTCTTATATAAGATATTTAGCAGGATATAAATTTAGGAATAAATACCGTCAGTGACGAAGCGTGTAGATCGCTGGAATTTTTTTTTTTTTTTTTATTTTTCTTCTTTTGCCACTTAATAATGTGATTCCGTCATATGTATTACGTATTTATATTAATTGTAATTATTTAATAAAAAGTAACAAAAATAAAAAATTTCCTTGATGACCTAAGTAGGGATTGCCTTTAAATTTTTTTTTTTATATTACTTGTTTGAATGTCATAGATTTTCCAGTTCCGATTAGAAGCAGATTATCCGGAAGCAACCCACTGCATTGATTGTTGCAGGATTTTCGCGTATAACGATTACGTATAGATTCACCACGAGCAATTCATTGTTGTGATTGTTGCACGGTTTCTGGTGTATAACGATTCGGGAATGGAATAGAAAAGACTATCCGTTCTTTTTTGAGCCAATTCATCTACATGAATGAAAACTCCTTGCTCACCGCTCCGCCAGAAACTTATTCTTTGCTATTCAGAACTTATCTGAACCATTTCCCTTCCCTGCCAAGCGCAAGCAGCTTCGCAGGCAACTGTTCTGTTCTTTTTCCAAATGTTAAGTGCTCCCAGTTCTTTTCATCTATTTCTGGCCATTTAATTTGTTTTTCCACCTACTATCCATTCTTATATGGACTGATTATCTTTTCACTTACGCTGTTCGTTGTTCTGTAAAGTGATTACTCTCTCACTATAGAACCATTCTTTGAAATTAGAGAAAATTAATTAACATTATCCATTAATTCATTTATTTTGAATATGAATATGTATAAAAAATACTCGTATTGAAATATCTCCAAAGAAATTTTGTTTTCATTACATGTCGATGATATTTAAATTCTGTATTCTGTTTAGTTTAAATTAATACAAAATGGGATTTTTTTTTTTAATTCAACCCGCTAGATTTTTCTCCAAAAGTGTAAAACAATTTATTCAGAATACATGTAATAACTCTTGTGTTACATTTATTTGAATACATTTCAGATGTTCCTCGAGAAATCTAAAGAATAGATGAACCAAAAATGAATATATTCTCTAAGCCAAATTAAATATTTAGAATTAACAATTAATAGATTTGATTTTCTTTAGGAGGATCAATTCATATGGATTTACCCAGAGACGTAATAGTAACAAATAGCTATCATATATAATAACAATAAAGATAATGAAACTTTGATGTGATCTATTTTACATGCAACTCATGGTGTAGATAAAAGTATAGAAAGGGTTATAAAATGTATAAAGAATGGGAAAATGTATGGTTATAAGAACTTGGTTTCCCCCATTAAGAATAACTATAAATAAATTTAAATAAACATGTAAGATAAATGATCGTCATTGTTTGATGAAAAATATGCCGAAGCTATTAAGAACTGAAATAAATAATAATCAGATTTTTTTGTTTTTGTTTTAGATTTTTAGTTTTTTTGTTATTTAAACGGAAGAGTAAGCAAATCAAACAGAATGCAAAAATTTTAATATTTAAAAAAAAAAAATGAAATTAATGATTATATTAATAATTATTATTAATAATAATTCAAAATTATAAGCATTCAACGTGATTACTATTTGTTATTCATATTGATTACAAGTATGCATCAGAAAAAAAAAAAAAAATTCATACTGTTAATACATAAATCCCTATCCAAACGATATAAGAACATAGTTCAAGATAGCTTGTTATTACATAAAATGAAATAATGAATAATTTATTTAGAGAAAAGAACGAACGGAAATAGAGTCCTGTGTAAAATAGCCTTCGGGGCTTTGGAAAATGTTTGTGCATTACAATAAAAATTCATTTTATTTCACCATTTATTACATTGTACAAATTGGTACAGTAACGAACGCATGGAATAATAATATATTAACAAATAATGTGAAACAAGTGATAATATATTCCATTGCATTATTTCAACAACGGTAGTTATTTTTGCAAATACATTAGTAGCCACATCAGATTTTTGAAAGTCAGATGATTTTTGCAAAAACTATCTTAAATAAAGAAGGCATTACAGAAATACTTTTTTTCACCCTTTGTTTCGATGATACGTTCATTTCTTGTTCTTTAATATTCTGTAAACTTTAATAATATTCTATTCTAAACACTTACCTTCTTTTTAAAATGGGATTATTTATTTATTTTCACTCCTCGCTATAAAACGCTTGATATACTTTCAGTCGCATCACTATGCAAGCACAACGAAACATATTATTTTTATTTTTATTGCTAATCGGCGCTAATTATCTGCAAGTGTAGTGATTTACTGAAAGCCTTAAACTTGGACTTGTCCAACAGAAAAACTGTACGGGTCGCTTTATATACATATATGTAGGATTTCCCTGCTAATTATAAAAGAATTATTTGTATTTTCCAATGTAGTGTAATATCAGTTCCTCAGTTATTCGATAGATGGCCCCACGAATCAGCGTCATGTGATAGCCCTTGCAGCGCCATCTATTCCAGAACAGAACTGAGCGACATTTCGTTCTCGCTCTTTTTCCTCCACTTTTCCGCTTCTCTTGTCCTTCGCATTACCCGCATCGGAAGTAAACTCCGAACACCAAAGCACGTTCCAACGCCCATCGCCGATATGGGTTAAATGAGGCCGCCATCTATTTTTTCTCCGATGAACTGGTCAATTTGAATATAGTATTTTGTACCTATTTTCCCTTCATCATCTCTCCTAATAAACTTAAGTAAAACTACTGCAAGCATCGTCATTGAATTGATACGAAGTCCTCATAGAATCCGGTAATGGAATTACTCCCCTAGACAAATAAGCCCTTTGAGTAAGAGCAAACCATCGTAGATTCGGGATGTACAATCTCATCACCCACAGTCTATATATATATATATATATATATATATATATATATATATATATATAT
>BMAW01072981.1:0-22857 GCA_019974015.1 Nephila pilipes
TTTTATTTTTATTATTTTTTTTTTTTTTTTTTTTGTTTATTCTTGTTTATGTGCGTGTATTTGTGTTTGTGCGTGTGTGTGTGTGTGTGTGTGTGTGTGTGTGTACGAATATATTGCCTATTACCTGATTCTAAACTTGACTTGTACCGGAAAACAAGATTGAATATTTAATTTTGGTTGTCGAACTCAGGAGCAATATCATGTGACATTTATGTGCTGCTACAGTATAAGTCTTCTTTTTTATATTTAATGAATGGTCATCGTATTGACATTAATACATTTCCTCCTGGATATGTTGATATAACGACTATTTGTTGTTAAAAAATAGAAGTATTTTGGAAAATAAGTTACATTTTCTCGTGGTTTATATGGTAATGTCTTTTGCCCATTGTTGCATATTATTATAGTTTTGTAAGTGATTTATTTATGTTATTATGAGGGATATGGAGCAATAAATGCTGGCTTATTCCTTTTGTGAGCAATGAATATCAGCTTCCGTCACTGGCATTACATTAAAAAAATGGACTTAATTCTGAAGACGTCTGACATGAAAACATGACAAATGAAATCACGGGCTTCCCAACATAGTGACAGCTAATATGAGTCTCGTTCTTCTTGACTCGTTTAGTATCATCAAAAATATTAACGTACCTGAAATATCGGGATACATTACGTATGATTGTAGTAATAAAAAAAGAAAAGTACTGAAATTTCTTAAAACTTATCAAAATTGTTTTTTGATAAGTTTAGTTTAGTTTTTATTAACGTCTCACTGGAAGCAACACGAGGGCTATTAGCGTCGGACCTCGTAATTTTGAATCTCAGTTAAGTGACGAGGACGACAGAAGAGAACAGACAGAAGAAGAAAACAGTGCTAATAAAACCATTCATGATGTTTAAATCATTTAAATATTTGATTAAATTTAATAATACATTAACATAATTTGATTCCTGATAAGATTTTTATCTCACTGTTTTTGCGGTATAAATTATAAAAGATAATGCTTGGTTCGACTGACTAGTCTTATATCGCAGTTTGAGACACCTGCTTTCCCTTGTGCAATGACTTGTCCGATCATCATGGTTGATAATAGATTGATAACACATGGTATTTACTGGTATGGTAGTCACTCTTCAGTCCTTAAAGTAGATTACCATCGTATTCTTTGTAAAGGAAGCTGTATCGATGTTCTCAAGTAAACATAGTTTTGTAGTCATTGCTCCTAGGATATGAGATACTATTTCCTACGGAAGTCTGGTCGCTTGAAATGTTCTATGAACAATTTTCACAACTCAATGATACGTTGATGACATCACGATTGTTAAAATTGTTTGGCTTATCATTCTGAGTCCATTTTCATACATGTCAGTACCAAATTCCAAATAGATTGCATACCTCTTAATCTACTTCTTATGTTGTTCCAATTATCTTTTAGCAAACATGATTTTCAGTTGTTTCACCAGTTGCATATCCATGAGTCTTAATCAACCCAGAAAAGCTCGAAGACCTGGAACAACAATTACGGAATTTCTGGTAAAAATCTAACGTAAGATGAGATTAGAATTATAGATCGTTTCTCACAATGCTGAAACTTAAAATCACTGAAGCCAAAGGAGTTTTCACATAATTTTTGACAGTTAACTGATACGTTCAACGACCAAGAAGTTATGCAATTCTTTTATCGTTACATGTTACACTACTGACCATTAAAATCGCAACACCATTAAGGAAAGCAAATACAAAAAAGATATTTATTGTACTTAATTATGGCTTGAAGACAAAATGATTAAATTTGCAAGAAGTTTAAGGATTTACAGAAGTGCTAAATTAGTAGAAACAAGTATAACTCCTGGCAGCTAAAACAGATCTTACCCAGTTAGGCTTGGGGTCAAACTGGGCTTGATTGATAGAAACGGGCAACTCATTCCAAGCTGCTTCAAGTTTATGCCACACTTCATCAACCTTGCTTAGACTCTCGTCAACAACAATGTCGGAAGTTAAAAGACCTTACTCAACCAGCCCGACCAAATATCTTTTCAGCCTCATTAGAAGGACCGTCAACTTTGGACTCGTTCGTCTTGGGTTCGAAACAACACTGCCACATCAAGGTCACCAAACAACTCTCTCCTCCTCCTCGGGGTCGGAAAGCCAAACGTGGCCAAAACGGCTCTCGTCAACAATAATGTCAGAGATTAAAAAGCCTTACTCAACCAGTCCGATGAGATATCTTTTCGGCCTGATTGGTAGGACCGTCAACTTCGGACTCCTTGGTCCAGGGTTTAAAACAACGCTGCGCATCAAGGTCATCAACTCTATCCCCCTCCTCGCGGTTGGAAAACCCACTGGCCGCCGAAACCTAATTAGCTAGAGAGGGGTGGCAAGCCAGTCTCTCACCAACCCTTGACCAGATGTTTTCAATGGGAGACAGATCTGGAGACCGTGCAGGCCAGGGTAATAATCGAATACCCTGTGCGTCGAGGAAAGTCAGAACACGACGTGTAATATATGATTTTGCATTATCTTGTTAGAAGAGGGAGTTTGGCAGGCCTTGAAGACAACCCCTGTACGTAAGATATCAGAAATGTACCGATATGCGTTCAAGTTACTGTCGATCCGAACTAGAAATGTGCATGTCGTGTACCCAATGGATACCCAAACCATCATACCAAGTGCAGGTTCTCTGCAGAAATCGAATGTAAACAGGCAACGAGCTGTCTCCTCGGAGCCTCCAGACACGTATACGGCCATCAGAATACTGCACGCAGAACTGGGACTCACCTGAAAAGACGATATTGTCCACTCCTGTATCCAGATTTGTCTTTAGACACACCAGAGTCGCCCTCTCGATGCTGCATTGCCAAGGAAAGATGAAATATTGGTCGCCTCGCTGACAGTCCATGTTGCTGCAACTGCCGTCCTACCGTACGAACGTATGCTGGGCCTACTGCAAATATGCCCATTTCTTGACTAATGGTCCGTAATGTGGTTGTATGGTTTTGCAAGACCGACATCTCAATATGTCTGTCCTCTCGGGCTTTAGTCATGGGAGGGCTTGGGGATCAGCATGTCATTCAGTATGGCCCTCAGCAACCCATGGATTCCATATTCGTATGTCAGTGGTTGGATTTCAACCAGTGAGGCTTGCAATATTCCAGAACGATAATCCACAATTTCCATAGGCAACGATCCTACCTTTATCGAATTCCGACACTTACTGGTAAATATTTCTTCTTCTTATTCAAGGCATAACATAATATTCTGAGTAAACTCAGACCTTACAAAGTGCTTTCCAAATGAAAATTCCACTTCACATCTTTTCTTTTATGCAGTGCTTCAGATGTCGTTTCTCCCTTCTGCTTCGTCTAAATGAGCTGTAATTCTAATCATTTGCATTTTCCAGCCCCTTCATACTTTCATGGGATTTTGACTTCGTCAGGTCATTCCTACCTGGTGTTGCAATTTTAATGGCCAGCATTGTATTTTACACTGGTGTGCAAAACTTAAGCAACATTGTAAATTTTAAGCAGATAGCAATGAAATTACAGAAAAGGGATTATTACGATCAGTACAATTAACACGCGATTCAATAGAAGTTGATGCGTATGCAAATGTCAGGAAAAAGTCGTCGCAGGCGACGTGAGTATTAACAAAACGAGTGCCGTTGGCGCTCGCAGCTCAAGACTACAATTAAAGGAAGAACGAAGGCGCAATTAAAGACATTCGCTGCAAGTGCAAGTGAGTTCTTCCGTGAAATATGGCTGAAAGTAATCACCTGGATGACTTCAAACGTGGAAGAATGATCGGAAAGCTGGAAAAGGGCGTAGTTTGATCAGAGTTGCTGAAGAGTTCGGAATCAACAAAAGTGACGTTTCGCGAGCTGGGAAAGCCTTCTAAACCACAGCTGTTACAAAGGTTGATTTTGCCCTACTAAAACAAATGCAGTGGATGACCAATATATCATCCTGCAGGCGAAAAGAGCCCGATTCCAATCAACAAACGCCATTGCTCAGCAACTGTGTACAGCAACAGGGTGACAAGTGTCGCGGTTTACTGTGGTCAGACCCCTTTACAAAGGTGGCCTATTCGCCTGCCGTTCTGAACGCTGCATCCTTTAGAAAGTTGTCCATTAGCGGCACCGTTTAGAGTGGTGTAAGGAGCACAAAAACTGGACATCAATGGAGTCGTGTCCTTTTTACGTATGAGAGTCGTTTCAGTGCCACAAGCGATTCTCAACGTCAATTAATTTAAAGAGAGGTCGTGACACGGATTCATCCCAGTAACATCATAGAAAGAGACCGTTACGGTGGTCCTGGAGTTGTCGTCTGGGGAGGCATTATGCTGAACGGGTAGACTGAGCTCCACGTTTTCTACAGAGGTTCTGTAACCGGAGATCGCTAATGTAAGGTGGTGATCCTGCCCCATGTGCGGCTTTTTCGATGTGCTATTGGATCAGACTTCATTTTTATTTACGACAACGCATGGCCACACAGGACTACAGATTTTCAGCAGCTACTGGAAAGTGAAGATATCACTCGAATAGATTAGCCAGATTCTCCCCTGATTTAAATCCCATAGAACATGTGTGAGTTGCTTTGGGGAGACGCCTTGCACAGCACGATTACATCCTCCGAGGAACACAGACGTTGATTGAGGAATGGGTATTCTCACCTCAAGAACTGTTGGACAATATCGTGCTGAGAGTGGAGAAACGATGCTAAGCAACCATTGCAATAAGGGAAGGACATATTCTATGCTAAGGATCATCTGCTTCTTGTTCTTGGATAGACAATCATGTGTAACGATACTATGAGTTAAATAAACTTTTTTTGTTTGATTTAATACTATATGCATTGTATTCATTTTTGCGTAACTATGCTTTCGTCATCGCTTAAGTACAAAATGCTGTCTCTTATTTCTGAATTTCATGCCTCTCAGATGATTTCTTGTGGAGTTATGGCAAAAAAAAACCTGTTGCTTAAGTGTTGCACACCAGTGTATAACTGCAAATGTTTGCAACTAACTGTTAGTAATTTTAGCTGTTTCATAGGATGTCAATAGCCTAGTAGGAACACCTGGTATGATTGAAATTATTCATCGCAATTAAAATTTAATCCTCTTGTAATGGTGTAGAGTTGGAAGGTAAGGAAGACATTTCTAAAACAAACGTTCCCTAGTTTATTTATCAATCAATCTACAGAACAATTCAGTTGGAAGTCTATCCTATCCTATCTCTCCGCCCTCTCTTTTCTCTCTTGAAAGCTTACATTATATATACACATATCAGTCTTAATTTGCATGTTTCCGTTCTCTTCTTCGGAGGAAGCTCTCTAATACAAATAATTGTTGAGGAGTGAAAACTCCCCAAGAGGACTGCTAGTGACAAGGTTGCGGATAGACCCGTCACAATCTGAAGTCGAGGGATAAAAAATTTTTAAAACGAGATTTTAAGACAATCAGTGTTTTTCTCGGAATACTTCTGTTAAATAAAGGAAATAACGATGAGGCAGAAATATGTGAGAAATTGCAACCTTTTTTTTATAGAAAGTTGTATTTATTCATGTTCTTTTTCTGTTCGACTAATATTCACTCTTATTTTGTTACTCTTTTGTAATCACTTCGATTTATGACAGCAAATTCTTTCATTCGCTTTTAGTTATGTATACCATAAATAATATTTTTATTAACAGAGGAGGTCAAATCATTTAAACTTTACAGATTCATATTTTATAATAGAGACAGATATTTTTAAATTTATAGCAATACAGAGATATTAAATTGGCAGGATACTTAATAAGATTAGATGACAATCCAGGCTACTAAGAAGATCTTGACTAAACCATCCGGTACCCGAAAAAGAGGCCCAAACTCTGGCGGATTGAGTGCCTGGATAAAACCTTGAAACTATTAAGGATGACAAATTGGAAAACCTTAAGCAAGAGCAGGATGATATGGAATATAATTTTGTGGAAGATCAAGGCCAACTCGGGCCTGTCTTACCAGTGAAGAAGAAGATAGAAACATGTAGGAAAAATAAAATCGTTTAAAAGTTAAGGAAAAAAAAATTCGAAATAAAAACCAACGTTTTTAAAAACAACGTTTTTATATGGTGGCAAAGTTTATTAAAAACATTATTAAAATATTAGTTAAAACTGGTCGCAAATATCTAAATATTGCATTGTTAGGCGAGTACGAACGATCCCCAAAATTTCGAAGCTCTAGCTTGATGGGAAGTTGGTTAAATTAACGATCGAAAATTTGATGACACACACACACTCACACACACCAAGTGAAATTCAGAAAAACGTTGTAAATAAAGAACAACCACGGTAAATTTTATTATAATTGTAGTTGCATTGGTCATAAAGCTACTATTTATTAACAAATGTTTAAAAACTCACAAAATTATAATAGAGTTAGATATACAATTGCACTATATTTTAATATTCAATTAAAAAAGCCCAATTTATAAGCAAAAAAAAATTTAAAATTTAAGATTTTAATTCTTATGGTTGGGCACATAAACAAAAGAAAATTAGAAATACTTAGTTATATTAGGAAAAGAAAAAATGCTCATTTAGGCTTGATCTATCTTTGAATAATGTATTAAAATTGAGCTAATATATATTACAATTAAATAATGTATTAATATTGAGCTTGTATATATATTACAATTAAAGAGTGAACCCCGTTATTTCATAGAAAAACTAGGTATTTCATTAAATAACTAGACAAATTAGTTAAAGTATTTAAAATGATGGAATTCTATGATTTAACTGGGTATTCTATAGAATAACAATTGCTTGATCGTTAAAGAATGAAATATGACACTCGAAAGTTCTTTGAACCGCTTATACTGTTCTTCCACCTATAAAATGAAAAGGTAACCTTGTGAATCTTGCCAGCAAAAACGAAATACGGGAAAGAAAGGCATTATGATTAAGCCCATGGTGTTTCCACATCTGAATTCAGGATAAAATTTCAGTCTCAACCTGACGGAAACTATAAATTTATTTTAATTTACCCGGATCGTTTGTGGTTTTTGGTTGTGACGAAATTTGTGATTTTAAGACCTCTCCAAACAAAAAGAGAAGAAGAGGTTGCAATGTATTTGCTCGATATATTTTAATTATTTGATGCCCCATGTGTACTGCAATCTGACAATGAAAGAGAGTTCTGCAATTAACTTATAGACAACTTGAAAATAACTTGGCCGGAACTTAAGATCGTTCATGGCAAACCCAGACGTAATCAGAGTCAAGGTAGCGTATTGAAGTCCAATCAAGACGTAGAAAACATGTTAACAACTTGGATGCAAGACAACTAATCTACTTTATGGAGTCATGGCCTTAAATTTATTCAGTTCATGAAAAACAAGACACTTCATTCTGGTATAAAGATAACACCTAACGAGGCTATGTTTGGCTGTGCTCATAGAGTTGGTCTATCCACAACTCCTATTCTAAGAGAAGTGTTTAATGCATTAGATGATGAACACAACAGTTTGAAAATGCCTTAACAGCTCTAAATGCATGTTCCGAGGGCAAAGATGACGCTGTTATTGCCAAAGAAGCGTCTTTAAATGAAACTGTAGAAGTGCCTAACGAAAGTTATGAAGATACCCCTCCCCCGAATAACACTGTAAAATTGTGTGTCGTGTGTTGCGAGGACAGCTTATTTTGCTGTAAATATGAGCAACTTACCCCTATTTCATGTTCAGAAATCTATTTTACGGAATATCAAATTGAACAGAAAGTCTGTAGCTTGTATATGAATAAAATAAATATCGAGAAAGAAAGACAAGGAGTTAAAGAATGTTTGGAAATTCAAGCTATGAAAATGAAACTATTGTCTGGCAAATCTTATTCTGAAGCATCTCGTATTCCAGTTCCTGAAGTTGGTAAGGGAAGAGGGGACGCTAGATTCGTTTTAGTTGTTGTTATGGAAAATACTGAGGAAGGAATTTTCCGATTAGGAACAAGAGATGACTGAATAAAACAATTGTACTTCGGATCTCAGTTCAGTATATGTGAGCGAGAATTAATTTCCATTGAAGAAGTTCCGAATATTGACACAACGGTTCGATCTGTTGTAACAGCTCAAAGTTGCGGCACTGGACAAGTATTTAAAAAAAATTGCTCGTGTAAAAAAAATGTGTAATAGTAAAAAGCGTGCTTGTTTCAAAAAAAATATGCGATGCAATTCAAAGTGGCATTACAGCAATCCATGCTCTAATAAATAATGGAAAGTAAAAGAAAGTATTTTATTAAAATTTAAATTAATATTCTCCTACATTTTTGTATGAAAAAATTTACAGTTTTTCCCCCCCAGCATGTATTTTTTTTTGATAGTATTTAAATATAAATGTTACATATTCTTTTTTCCTTTCTGTTTAACTAATGTTAGCAATATGAACAATATTAAATTATATCATTTGCTTTTCCTTATTATTTATCAATTCATCATCCGTAATAGGGATAAATGTATTTTTCGAGATTTCAGAGTTTTATGATCAATTTATTTATAAAATAAATTTGAAATTGTTTATTTTATTTTTCACGTAATCGGTATATCATTAGTTATTTCATTGAATAACTAGATATTTCATGGAATAACTGGGTAAGGTATGAAATTTGTCATTTATTATATATACTTTAATTAACTTGTCTAGTTATTTCATAAAATATCTAATGATTCTATGGTATTACCGAATTATACACTTTAACAGTGACATATATAATTAAAAATAAGAGCTTAGAAGTATAACAAAAAATGGCATAGAAAGAACATATTTTTCACCCCAGTTCCAAAACATTAATTTTGCAGAAGATATTAGGTGAAACAATCTTACGTAATTTTGAATTTGAAGCTTCGATTAATTTTTTTCTACTTATTCGTCCTATTCTCTATCCCAAGTTTGAGGGGGCCGCGGTAGCCTAGTGGTCAAGGTCGTGGATAACGGCTGGCGGTTTTCGTTCAGTCGCGGGTTCGATCCTTGGCCACCAAAGACCCGCCGTGTAGCCGGGGCTGATGCACGTTAAATCTGTTCGGGGTCCAAAGTCCTCCCGTTGGCGTGGTGTGGATGTTAGGAGAGGGAGTGCCAGCTCAGGTGTCGTCCTCGTCACTTGACCGTGGTTCAAAATTACGAGGTCCGTCGCCAATAGCCCTCATGTTGCTTCTAGTGCGACGTTAATAAAAATCTTATCTAAACTAATCTATCCCAAGTTTGAATTTTAAATTGATTTAACTATATCACAAAAATAAAGTCTTCACCCTGAATTCAGCACAATATGTCCCAAGAGGATCACTGCCATCACTTCGTAGAATCAACCAACCTACTTTCTAAGTCTTCAGTTAATCTTTCAGCATTCAATTTGGCTTTCATTCACAACTATCAATATGTTCATACACACATGTATATATATATATATATATATGCGTGTGTGTTTGTGTTCATGTATTCTTATGCGTTTTTGTTTAATATTTATAGCAATTTAAAGTTTTAACTATTTTCTAAAATACTCTTTTCCTTTTTTAATTTACAGCTTAATATTTTTTAAAAACTTTATTGCCTTGCTTTTAGTAAAGTATAATGTACACGTAATTACAATAAACTTATTTATTAATTAGGTAATAATATATAGCATATTTACTAGTTTTAATTATACATTTTAAATTTGATTGCTTTATTTTTCTATAATTTTGTATGCGCCCATATATATATATATATATATAACACATATATATTATATATATATGCATTTTTATTTATATATGTACATGTGTGTCTGTATTGTGCTGTATTTATGTAGTATTATTTTATTATGCTACTTTGTTTATTAAATTCTTAGCAGCTAATATTTTTGTGAATTTATGGGATGAAAAATCATATGGAATTTTTAAATGATTCAAATACTGAACACAAAATTCTTAAGTAACTGAAACTCATTACCTATCTCTGAATCTAGTAACAAAAATTTACCAACTTCATACAATAATCACTCAAGTGTTTTTATACTTTTGTGTTAACTTAAGATTACTGGAATTGTCTATCATAATATAGGCATAAAAATATTTTAATAAAACATAAATACATCTAATTTTAAATAAAAAATGCACGATATTTACAAAACCAAGAAGTGTAGAAATGTATCTAAGTCTTTTTCACTTAGAATGAAATATTATGTAAAAATTAGTACTTTGTTAGTAAAAGTCATTGAATGACATATAAAATATGAATTATACTAGCGCATGGGAAATAAATTAATAATTCAACGAAAAAAAGCAAACAACTCAGATTTTCCTTAAAAATGCTCTAGTTTGTGCTATAAGAAGTGAAAAAATCTATGTAGTTTTGAGAATAAAAAAGGAATTCTTTAAATACAAATTGATCGAGAAATTAGATAATACAATTTATTGACTTCATATAAAAATTATATCAACAGTTGAAATTGATTCCAATAAACATTGAATACTTTAACGCAAATAAAATATTTAGTACCATTTATACCTCTACCCAAAATGTTTGAACTTTACCTTTCATTTCCAATGATAGAATTTCCATTGTTTAAAATTTTTTAATTTTATTGGCTTTGATGAACCGCTTCCCACACACATTTTGTAGAATCATCTGTGCTTTTTAACACTGTATGGATGAGATTGCAAATGCTTATCCTATTTAGTTTCATGTTTTATTTCTATAAAGGTATCAAGAAAATATAATATTTTTATGTATCATAAAAGATTTTACTAGAAACGTGATTTCAGTTAATTCTACCGATATATTGTTAGATTTCGTTCTTTTTGTGAGCTCCTGGCATTCTAAACATATTTATTCAGTTTCATATTATGACTCTTTTTATTCCAAAATTATTGCTTAGTTGTACGCTTAGTAATAAAACGTCCTAATCGAAATATGTTCTTGTATTAATTACAGTATCTATTATATTCTATAATTAAAATGTTTCTTTCAAAAGAAAGGAGAATGAGAAAGGGAGAAAAAATAATTATGTAGAAAGTTGATGTCATCTGATGTGACAATGCAAAATATTAAAAAAAATGAATTATTTGTTATATTACCGATCTACTTTATTATTTGCTTTTATTATGAAGTATGCGAAAAAGACAAATAAGTTGAGAAAATATTTTGAATTTCGAAAAATATCCTTTCATTGCATTCGAGAAGTTTTTTACCATCACGATTACATATCTTAACAATTTGGCATTCCATACACAACATTCGGAAACGCATATAATTTATTCATATTGAAATATAGAATTTGATAATTTTTCAATCCAATCAATGAAAGGTCTAAAACATCCTGCTAGGCGAATTAGAGATGAAATTTCTTAAGTCGAATTAATTTCAATTTAATTAGAATCCGGAAAATATGTAAAATAAAGAGTATTGTTTCTTTATAACTTTATTATTCTTTCAGTATACACTGTTAATCATGATTTTATTGTGGTAGATGATTTTTTCTTATATAATTATTATACTTATTTCTACGTACATAAATTCATTAATTGTTATATACTTACTTGTAACTTCTCTAATTTTTACATTAATGGTCTTTGGTTTATACGAAACATATTCTTCACATGTGAGGAAATTCTGTACAGCATAGATATTATTTTCTTTTAAGGTTTCGGTGTTGAGTGTTTTTTCCACCCTCGTGGAGGGAGAGTGTTTATCTTGGATGCTGGCGGCGTTTCGAACCCTGGACTAGTGGGTCCGAAGAAAAGTTTAACCGATCATTGTTTGTTGCGCCTTTACCAACCAGGCAAAGAGAGACGTCACTCTGAGGCTAGTTTATATGGCATTTATTTTCTGGCATTGTTGTTGAAGAGAGTCGCTGTATACTCCCCCTCTTGTATCATCATGATACGAAGCGAAACATTCTTACTGATATTTGAGAGAAAATCTTTTTTCCAGCCATTACTGTAATTGATACACATTCAATATTAGCAAATTTCATGCTCTCAGCCTCAGATAATATTACAAAAATGTAGTGGCAGCAAGACGCAATCACATCACATTCAGCCACAGATTCCTTTCAAGAGCTAATAATAATTTTTAGAGAGATAATCATTTCCAAGGGATCAGATTTGCCTTAAGCATCTAGTTCTTCCAATTTCAGTACACCAGATATTTTTTATGTGGCGCCCTTATATATATTTTTTATGTGGCGCGCTATCTTAAAATAGTGTAATTATCAATAATCTTTTTTAAGTTTTTACTCAGGATACAATATCCGTCAAAAATTTAAAGGATACAGCAAGATATATGAAAAGAACTCCTACTTGTGAATTAGACAATGGTGCTCATTTAAAATATATTGTTTCCTATACATAGTCTTAAAAATTTCACATATGATGTATATCATATATATATATAGATATATGTGTGTGTGTGTGTGTGTGTGTGTGTGTGTGTGTGTGTGTGTGTGTAGAACGGGGGTGATGAGATCTGCACTGGTTTGCTCTTACGCAAAGAGCTGATTTGTCTAGGGGAGTAATTCCATTACCGAATTCTATGATGATTTCGTAGGAATTCAATGATGAAACTCAACTTGTTTTACTTCGGTTATTAAATAGAGAGTGAAAATATCTACAACAGGAGATGACGAGTTGACCAGTTCGTCGGAGCAAGATAGATAGCTGCCTCATTGTATCGCATATCAGCGATGGGCGTTGGAATTCGCTCTGGCGTTCGGAGTTTACTTCCAACGCGGTTAATGCGAAAGAGAAAAGAAGCGGAAAAAAGGGGAAAAGAGAGCGAAAATGAAATGCCGCTCAGTTTTGCTCAGGAATAGGCTGCACGAGCTATCACATGACCCTGATTCGTGGTGTCATCTATCGAATAACTGAGAAACTGGTTTTACAGTACATTGGAAAATACAATAAATAATTTGATAATTTTCTGGAAAATCCCCCCCCACATATATATATATATATATGGAAATTCTGGAGGGTGTTCAGTTACCCATGTGACATCCCTAAGACTAGTCAGAGGATTCGAGGATCAAATAGGCTAGCTATTCATTCTGCTTTCCAGTATATAAGAGTTGTAGCTTAATTTAAAGTATCTGAAGAAATCATAATATCATATGAAGATCAACTTCGGAGTATATGTTAAGAAATATGGCATAATATTTTTAAGAACTGTATGTTTTTCTAATTTACTGTAGCCTACATAGTTCAAGAGTCTTTTAAAGAAAGTGGCCACGTAGCCTATTGGTCATGGCTTCAGATTCGTGACCGGCAGTTTTCGTTCATACGCGGGTTCGATCCTAAAGACACGCTGTGTAGCCGGGGCTGATGCACGTTAAATCTGTCGGGGCCCAAAGTCCTCCCGTTCGTGTGATGTGGAAGTTAGGAGAGGGGGTTGCCAGTTCAGTTGTCGTCCTCATCACTTGGCCAAGGTTCAAAATTATGATGTCCGTCGCCAATAGCCGTCATGTTGCTTCCAGTGCGACGTTAATAAAAACTAAACTAAAACTTTAAAAAAAAAGTTATTAAATTTCTTTGCGATTTTCCCTCCTGATTCTCAAAACATTTTTATTTTAGAATATCTTGAGGTTATAAAAGACATTTTCAGAGTAAGTTATAACTAAGAATTAATCTCATATAGAGGCTTCTACAATGAAACAACTTTACAAAATTAAACTTGATGACAAGCTACTGACTTCCATATTCGAAATAATTAAAAAATATGTCGAATATTTAAAAAAAAAAAAAAAATCATGCCTCACAAACACTTTGGAAAATCTAAAGTTCTTTCTCTTTTGTATTACTAAAATAATTTATTTTTTATGTAATTAGTTGAGCGAAATTAAAGGAATGTTATTACACAGGGGGGGGCCAAACTGTGGTGTATTGGATTATTACAAGTTGCACTTCAGTAATTGAGCCATCGTAGTGTCGAGTTTTGAAGTTTGTTTTTGCAGGAGCGTTTCGTGTGTTTTTATTAAATTTATTTTGAGTGATATGATGTACGTAACTGTGATCTATTTGTTCTTTTTCTACATTTCTTAAAGTTTTGTACTTTTCTATGTTTTTTAAAATTCCTTTTATCCATGAAAGTGCAAAAGAAGCACACAGTAAGAAGTGATAATAGGAGCAAATTTAATGAACAGTGAAAAAATGAATTATATTAATTATAGCAAATTCATCAGGAAAACAATTTTGTATTGGTTATGAAAGATCTTTTTCACATAATAGAAGACATGATCTTAACAGACACTATGAAACACACCATAAGACTTATATAGAAGAAAAAAATGAAATTTGTTCTTGGGTCTGAGTAGCGAAAATAATTTAACTAATTGAAAGGAAGAAATCAGAAAAAGGCAACATTTATTTGTTAAAGTAAGTTGTAGAGATTTATAGATTGGTTTTACTAACGTCGCATTAGAAGCAACACGAGGGCTATTGATGACGGACCACGTGACTTTGAACCTCAGTCAAGTGACGAGGACGACACCTGTGAGCTAGTACCTCCCTCTCCTAACTCTTAAACCACGCAAACGGGAGATCTTTGAACATTGTCAGATTTCACGTGCATCAGGTTGCAGGTTGGGGAGACCTACCAATAACAGAAGTGTCATATGAAATAGCTTTAGCATTTGTTAACTTCTCTACTTAAAGCCCACCTATAGAGGGCGTTCATTTGTAAAGGGAGAGAGTGTGATGTCACACGATCCCCTCAGACGGGACCTGACCGAATCTCCGAGAGGAGCTGTTGTAAACGAGCGGTAGCAAGTAATGTAATAAATATTGTTGTTGTTATATAACCCGATGTGTTTTTTGTCTAAGGACAACCGTGAACTGAAATCTGAGGTGATGATGTTTAGTAGCTAGTAGTAGTTAGTGAAGTATTTAATAGTCAGAAGTGGGTCAGTGCACTTCGGGAATGTGTTTGCCCCCTCCCCTTTGGATCCGAATAAGTGAGAGAATTTTTTCTTATTTCTTTTTAGAGGGGCTTTTGCTGTGACAAACAAGGGGACTCTAAACTATTATTTTGCAAAGAACTTTTTTTAAAACAAAAAGGAAAACAATTATTTTGTGTTAAGAATTAATTAACAGTTATTTCCTCATGGAACATTAGAATATTTTAAGGACTGAGTATTTAAGGAACTTTTAATTTGATTATCTTCTAAAAAAAAAAAAAAAACTATTGATTGAATGTTATTTTTTTAAGATGTATTTGTTTATTTAGTTTTTGACAAGGATAAGTAATTTTAAATATATCAACGATGTTTTATTTTGATTTCATTATTTTGAAACAGAAATTATATATTTTGTATAAGAATTTAAAGTTAATGAATGTGCTAGCTTTTAATGAGTGTTTATGGATTAAACGGTTTGAATCTTAAGTGTGCCAACAAATGTTTTTATGTTTATGTGATCTTTTATGATGAGAAGAATAATTGATATTTCAAGGTAATAAGCAGACGAATTTTATTTTGTAATGATGTAGGAATATTTTATTATATTTTGTGAATATTTAGGAATATAATTTTGTAAGGATTTTGGAATATATTGAATTAGGAATGTAAAGATTTAGGGATACAATTTTGTAAGGATTGATTTAGGAATGTGCTTTCGTAAAGATTTTAGGAATGTGATTTTGCAATGATTTAGGAATGTTTTGTTATATTTTGTAATGATTAGGATTATAATTTTGTGAATATTTAGGAATATAATTTTGTAAGGATTTAGGAATATAATTTTGTAAGGATTTATTTAGGAATGTGCTTTTGTAAGGATATAAGAATGTGATTTTGTAATGATTTAGGAATGATCTTTTTGTAAGAATTCTTAGACTTGTGTTTTGATGATTGTGTTATGTTAAAGAATTTCTTTGTTTCATGTGTGCACCTTTTTGAGTCTATAAGAGTTAAGCATATTCTATGAAAATGAGAATATCGAAAGGAGAATTAATATTTTAAATATGTAAAAATTAAAAAAAAGGAGAAAGAAGAAAAATTAATATTTACAACTGTATGAATTAACCTTTATGAGGATACAGATACTCGATGTTTTGAAGTATGAAAATAGTTATTTGTTAGATATGAGTACTTTTTAAATTTGTTTATGTGGTAATCGATGCTTGAAATTATATTTGATAAGAAAAATATGTGTATGAGTTCAATATTTTGAAATATGAATTTTGTGTTGATATCTCGATATGAATATATGAATGTGTTTATGTAATTTTTTTTAAAGAAAAAAAAAAAGAGAAGGTGATGTGTATGTAAGCACGCTAAAAGATGTTGAGAAGTAGTATTTTAAAGTGTTTTGGTAATTTTAGTATTTTGTTATGAAAGAGAAATAATATTTAAACTGTATGATAACTAAGATTTTTGTTTTGAAGCCTTAAATTGGAATTATTACTTAAGAGAAAAAAAAAAGATTTTCTTTATATGTGCGTTGTGGAATGAAAGATAATTTGTTGTGAAATGTAGATATAAGGGTGATTATGTAAAATGATTTGTGCATGATTATTGATATTTTATCTGTATAATTATTGATAATTGCTATTTTAGGTGATTGAGGAATTTAAGTATTGATGTTTGTGTGTAATTATTGATATTTGCTATTTTAAGTGTTTGAGGAATTTAAACATTGATATTTTTGTGTATGATAATTAATGGTTTTAAAGTGTATCAGTTATTAATGATTTTGTGGTAATTGAAATTGCACAATTGGGACAATTGTATATCAGGTTGGCCGAACTGTTAACTTCTCTACTTAAAGCCCACCTATAGAGGGCGTTCATTTGTAAAGGGAGAGAGTGTGATGTCACACGATCCCCTCAGACGGGACCTGACCGAATCTCCGAGAGGAGCTGTTGTAAACGAGCGGTAGCAAGTAATGTAATAAATATTGTTGTTGTTATACAACCCGATGTGTTTTTTGTCTAAAGACAACCGTGAACTGAAATCTGAGGTGATGATGTTTAGTAGCTAGTAGTAGTTAGTGAAGTATTTAATACATTGGAGGAGAAAAAAAAAAAGAAATATTTTCTGACGGCGAAGAAATTGTTAAGTCTTGTCTCTAAATATTTTACGCCATCTTAATAGTAAAGATAATGAAAGGAGAGCAGACGAAATTTTTATATCAAGGCAGACAATTATAAGATGCATCGAGGAACTTTCTCAGGATGTATCCCAGTAATTAGAAGACATTGCCCATTCTTGTGCCTTCTTTGCTGTAGCTTTGGATGAACATATCTGGTGTTGCACAGTTAAACATTATTATAAGAGGAATTAATGAGATAACTTTTGCAAGAGGAATTAATGTCTTTGAAGATATCTTACCAGTCTGGAGTCATTACTTGGTAAAAAAAAAAGATGATCAAGATGATATTTAAATAAAATCTTGCCTGGAAAATCCAGAAGTAGATTACAGGAAATTCATCAGTGTGTGTACTGACGGAGTGCCATTAATGAGAGATAGAGTCCAAGGAACTGTAACTTTGCTTGACATTTTTTTAAATCCTCCTATACTAAAATATTCTACATCAAGAGGTACGGTGCGCTAAAACTTCGAATGTTCAACATATTATGTTACCGATTGTGAAATTTGTGAATAAAATCAGAGCAATAGCGTTAAACAGCTGATAATTCATATAATATTGTGAATTATTAGATTTGGAATATGGGGATCTTAAACCTTATTGTAAAATGCATTGGCTTTCTAGAGGCCTTTTAAGTTGAAAATGATGCATATGCTCTGAAGAGCCAGAAATTATGGAATAATGGAATACCACCTAATATCACTTGGGAATTTTTTTGTCAGGTGAAGTGCAACAACTTGACGTGGAATTGATTCAACAAGTAGTCCAAAATCTTCCGAAGAAATATTCAGTCATTGTGACTCTAGAGGCGTCCATAAATGTAAATGTGTTATAGGTGCAAGATCATGTCCCTTACATGTTAGATGGGATTCTTATCTTACAATCTAAGAGGCTAAATCATTCACTGGGATTATCCAGAATGTTCTTCAAACCATTTGGGAATGATCCCAGCAAAATAATGTATTATCATCCTAGAAAATTCCATAGTTGTTTGAGTACACAAATCCATAAATGTCCATCACCAAATAGATGAACATAACCATTTCCAGTACTATTGGTTCAATGTAACCAGAAGACCCAGTCCATGTAATGTAAAATCAGCCCACATTATTATGGAACCACCACCAGCTAACACAGGGCCTTGTTTATAGCCTGAGTCCATGTCCTCGTGGCATCTGCGCCATATTCGAACCCTACCATCAGCTTTTACCAACTGGAATCGTGACTCATTGATCAAACACTGTTTTTCCAACAACTGCAACTTGTGACCAACTGGTATATTTACGAACCCAATAGAAGCGCTACAACCGATAACGTGTTCTTATTTTAGATACTAGAGTCGATCTTCTGTTGTTACATCCCCATCAACACCAAATTTGCTACATTGTCATTGTGTACATGTCTGTCGTACGTCCCATATTGATCGTTGCTGTTATTTGACGCAGTGTTGCTTGTATGGTAACACTTATTACTCTATACAAACGTCACTGATATCGATCGTTAAGTAGATGTGGTCGGCCACTGCGTTGTCTTTGGTGAACATTTATGCCTGGTATTACATATTCAACATACACACTTGACATTGAGGATCAAGTAATGAATTCCTCAATAGTTTCTGAAATGGAATGTCCCCTTTTCATCCATCTCTAATTCCGTGTTCAAAGTATGTTAGTTCCCGTCATGCGGCTATAATCACATGAGTAAACTTTTCATATGAATTATTTGAGTACAAATGAAGGCTCTGACAATGCACTGCCCATTTATGTATTTCTTAAGTGCTGCAACTGCCATCTGGATATTTGCATATTGCTAATTCAGGACTTTTGGCACTTTAATGTATTTACTCAGTGTGAGAAAAAGGAAAATTTTATTTGCATTTTAACATTGGATAATTTTCACTCGTTGTTCAGGTATATTATTTCATATAAAAATTCTAACGAACCCCCAAAAAGTAATAATTTTCACAAAAGTCATTCACAGAAAATGATCGAATTTGCTTTTGGTTATAATAAAAGAAATTAAGTGATATTTTTAACATAATATATGTAGTTATTTAAAAAGATATAGTATGTAATAATAAATAAAATATGCAATAAATTTCAATCACCAACTTTTTGTAAAATGATTGTTACAAAGGACTGATAAGGGACATTTTTTCTCTTTTTTCATTACTTTGTGTGATTATTTTTTTATTTGGACGGTCAAAAATGTCACGCATTTTTATTATTTGTTTTGGGTTGAGCCTTACGGTGAGGTTGCATCACAAGTGCTGTATCGAATATCACTTACGGCGATGATTTGTAGTCATATTTGGTACAAAAATTAATATAGAACAGGTACTCGAAATCTATTTGCTCTTGCTAAGTACTCAGAAGGCTTAACGTAAGTATTTATTCCCCCCCCTTAAAAATGCAACTCTGCTCATTTTAGGTGGGGAAGACAGGAGTAAGACGAGTTAACACAATTAAATTTACGAATAGCTTCAATCTACCGTTCAAAATGAAGCAGATAAAGATATAGCAGTAATTGTATACACGAAAACTATTGAAAATTACTATAAATTTGGTAAAGTGTT
The DNA here is from genome assembly GCA_019974015.1 of Nephila pilipes. NCBI lineage: Eukaryota > Metazoa > Arthropoda > Arachnida > Araneae > Nephilidae > Nephila > Nephila pilipes. The sequence continues at coordinate 19,657 of BMAW01072981.1, forward strand.
TCTTTATCTCCAATTTCAGCTAAGTGGAAAAATAAACTACAAGTACAATTTTTGAGATAAGGGAGGGTTAAACTGGGAAAGTAGAAAAATAAAACACTAAACATACCCAAACAACAATTTATTTTTCGTTAATTTTAATTTTTCAGTCAATTTTCAAACACATAAAGAAAAGAAATTAAGAATTTACTAAGAAAATCATGTTAATTCATTTGGATTTGGTAGTCAGTCTCTCGCAAGCAAATTCATCTTCGCCATTTGCGTGAAATTCGTTGAAAGCAAATCAATCTTAATCTTATTATCTAATCTTATTCTTTATAGATCAATTTTTGCAAATGGTACGAAATAGCCATCGATCTGCAATATGTCAGATATAAGTAAGCTGTAATAAGTGTAAGATTTACCATCATTTTCATTGTGGGTTGAAGGCAGCTAGTCTTCAATCTCCTTCTTAGAAGGCAAGTCTATGCAATTTTTCTTTTCCTGCCATTCTTCCCTCGTGATTCTTTTAGGATCTCCTTTTTACTTTATGCTTCGCCATTTTCTAATGAATTTTCTGTCTTTGACTGATCGGTTTTTCAAGAATCATTTCGTAATTCGGACATTTTGGGGGATAAGATCAAAATATCTACACAGCCATCGTGTGTCGGTTAAATTTTTCTTTTCTTTTCTTGCTTTTCTAGATCTAGAAAAATGGAGGGAAATTTAGAGAGGTTGTGGCGGAATAGTATTCCTATTCGCCTCTTGTACCATAACTCAATCATATATACCAACACTAAAAAGTCAGTAACTTATACAAGAAGACGTTAGACAAATCTCACACACAATATTTATTCAATAGACTTACACTATAATGATAAATGAATTCCTGCTCTCCAAGGTAACACCCTAAATATATTCGCCCGTCTCAAATACCGAATTAAGAGTGTCTTACCGAAACTTTTACATTTGAAATTGACTTGATTCTTGACCTCGGCAACGATCACTCTCACCCTTAGCAACTCTTGATCTCGTCTATCACCTGTAAGGCATATACTCAACACTAGTGACACTCAACCTCTATCCACAAGACTTCCTTCTGCTTATATACTTTCCTATCTAAATCACTTCACTTTATTTCTACTTGCCTCTAATTTACCTAATCACGTTTCATTTTGATAGGGAAGAAATTGTTATTTATAGCAATCAATCTTAATTAAAGTCTCCAAGGTTAGTGAAGAGAAAACCGTGAATAGTCTAACATCACAAGGTTATTGGAGGTTTGTCATCTTGGACTTAAATAAAACCGGATAGTGATAATATAAGACCGGGTACCACCCGATCTTGCCCCACGACTGGGTACTCTGTTTTGTCTCACAGGAATAGTCACACTAAACATGGCGTCAATTGAAACCAGAGCAACTTACAGACAACCAATTAGATAACGCCACGAAAGTGACATAATCTGATTTAAATAAACCTTTGGGAATCCTTTGAGCTTTCTCTTTTCTTGAAGGAACCTCTTGATCAAAAATCAGAAAAAAAAATAGGATATAAAAGCTTTATCCAACTCAAATTTATAAAAGCATTATTGATCTCAATTTTTTCATAATAGAAACGTTTTAATAAGGTAATGAATGGTAAAATAGCTAATGGGTATTGTTTTTGTTTTTCTAAAATATATTCTATATATAATAAGCAAAAGCAACAATATTTTAAAATCATAAATTAATAAAAAGAATTTTTTTTAATGATAAGGCTATGATTGTTTTTTTATTGCAAAGTATTTATACGTATGGAATAAATATTGAAATCTGCAACCTAATGTCATCTTCAGCATCCAATCTGTTTCTGTATTTTGTTTTGTAGCAGCGTACAAAGAGAAAGATTTTACGCATGCATAGGTTGAAACAAATAATATTAGATGTTCCATAGCTCTTTTGGTAATTTCAGGATATTCTTTTCTAATGCCAATCCAAAATTGCATAACATAACCTTGACTTAAATTTAGTTTCAATTGAGTTTCGGTATCAATTTGTTGTTCTCTTTCTTTTATTGGGAGTTAGAAGATGTCACAGTCTTGAGAAAGATATTAAGGTATCCGTACACCTTTAAAACGTCATTTTTGTCAAAATTTTCGATTTTCTAATTTTAACATCAGTTTAAATTTTAAACTTTTTTCTTTCTAATAGTGTTTGAATTTTGCTTATACCTTATTTAGAACTTAAGTTACAGGGATTTGAATTTTACTCGTTAGCTGATTTTTGAAACCGGAAGTGCATTTCTGCAGACAGGAAGTTGGAAGAAATGTTTGTTTACATTTTTATTTTTCGAAATATCTTTTATATGTACAATGGTACAAAATAAATAAATTTTAAACATGAATCTGAATTTTCAGAATGTTTGAAAATACATTTGGCAACAGGTTTTTAAATACATTTTTATCTTGAATCTGGCAAGAAAAGAGAATCGTCATTGTTTGTTTACATCTGTTTTGGTTTCTGTTCTCATTCTTATAAGTTTCTGTTTAAGATTGTTTTTATTGTTGAAAAGCTCAATTTTTTTCGTTTAAAATGGGAAATTCAAAAAGGAGAATTAGTGTTAAAAGAAAAAGGCAATTTCGTGGTAATGGTTTTACCAAAAATGATAGCAAAAATAGTACTGTAACTGCTAATGCCAGTGCTTCAAAATTGAACCTTTCTGCCATTCTAGATGAAGAAATTGCTGAATATGAAAATAAACCGCTAACCGGCAACAGAATTATTGACATAGAACTCCTTCTATGCTCAATTTTACAACTTTGTTGCCCCAAATGCTTCCACGATGGTTTGCTGTTACATGAAGACTCGAGGTATGGATTGTGCTCAAGTTTTGAAATAAAATGTAAGCATTGTGACTTTTGCACAGGATTTTCCAGCTCGAAGAAAACATTAAACTATCCTGAGATAAATGCAAGATTTGTTTATGCCATGAGACAAATTGGGAAAGGTTTTTCTGCTGCATATAAATTATGTGCAACATTAAATTTACCCAGGCTCAGTAAAACTGCATACACCAATCATGAGAATAAACTTATGTCTGTGATTTCAGAAGTAAGTGAACTGTCGATGCAAAAGGCAGCTAAGGAAGTTTTGAATATTCATTCATCTAAAAATAAATTAGCTGAATGCGGTGTTTTTGTCGATGGAACATGGCAGCGTAGAGGTTACACTTCTATGAATGGGT
>BMAW01072987.1:0-19529 GCA_019974015.1 Nephila pilipes
ATATATATATATATATATATATATATTTATTTATATTTATAAATTAATAAATTTAATTTGGGTGAGCGAAAAATAAAATTTAACGCTGATAAAGATAATTTACTGTAAGGCATTTTAAATTAAGTGAAAATATTGAATTTCGGGAGATATAGTTTCAGTTAGGAACTCAATCTCATGATGTTTAATTTTAAATAGTTTTAAAAAGAATTTTTCTTCAAAAATATGCTTCAGGCAAAAATAATTTTGCCAATAACTACTACATAAAAATGTGTGTGTCTTGAAAAAAATATAAAACATGAACCAAAATAATAAAAGAGAAATAGTTTTGGGAATACCATAAAATGCGTAACAGATGCATTAGCTTAATTGTAGAGATGCAGAAAAATTAATCAAGTGATATATAATGGATAACAAATTAATCCCGAATGGGTCGTAAACAGTAATCGTGTCGTCCTAAACTGAGCAAATCACTGATGTACTTTAGCTTCTAATGATGCATGGATAATCTAGGTTCAATTCTCTTGTGTCATAAGTAGATAGATGCTGTACTTATTTATTTCTGGCATATTCTATCACAACCAAAGCATTATAAATGTGACATTTTACTTGCATGTATACTTTGAGTTTAAATCTTTTCTCCTAACAAATGTGTAATTAAGCTAACTTTTGATTCAGGCCCAAATTTAGTATTTATGAATCTAAAACTAATATTTATACAGAAATATTAAATAAAGTTTCAAATTTAAAATTATATATAATTATTAAATTATATGTTAATTGTTAAACTTGTAACTATATTATTAATTCCGTACGTCAAATAATTCAATTTTAAAATATGATATTTCAAGCAAAAGTTACTATTTTATGCAAATAAATGTATTTTCAACAATTAAAACTGTGAAAGGTATTAATTTAAAATACTTGTGGAGAGGGATGTTTCATTCTAACGCAGTGAGAAATAAATTTTTAATATTCTTTCTTTCCTAAGTACTTTCTTTTTCAAGTAAGTGTTATAAAAAGTAAATAGGAATTTACATGATATTTTGAAGATTACATTTCTTAAAGAAAATATCATTTATTGCATTATTTATTTTCTTTAATCTGAAATATATCATGCATGGATCATTATTAACCATGTTTATTTTGAAGAAAAGTAATTGAATCTAACAAACAACAATTAAAGTGACGATACTCTTTAATTATTTTAAGAACGAGAGACATTATTTTCCTCCTTAGTGGAATTCAAAAAGTTGTTGTTTTATTCGTTATTGTACTTTTTAATTCTCTTCAAGACATTTGTTAGTTCTAATCTAAGCTGCTTGCAAGTGAAATTGATTCCGTCTTAAGCCAAACACTGGAAAGAGAAATATTTCATTTATCTCTGTTGGGTTTACATCATTCGCAGTTTTTCTATTACAAGATAATTTATATACGAAAGAAAAATATTTTCTTAATTAGAAACGACAAAAACGAAATTCCAGTTTTTCCTATCAATGCTTCCAAAATGTTCCTGTGGTTATCTTAAATCCTAAAAATACTTAATACGCCCATTTAACCGAGAAATCTCAAATTAAGATCCAAGTGAAACGACTTCTTATCGATTTAGCAGTTAAAGACTGTACTTATCTCCACCTAGAATTTGTTCAATTTTTTTTTGCTTTTTTTCACGTTTTAGTTCTTTTCGTTGAAAGTTAAATTCTTTTAATGATATGTAATTACTTTCATGCTGTGACAGCTGCAAAATTAATCATGTGAAAGTTGAACTAACTGTTATTATGTTTCCAATTTACAGAATGAAAAAAAAACCATGTTTGTCTTTTTGTCGAACAATAAGAATATAGTTGAATTATTCTTTAATTTTTTCTTCTTGTCATCCACTCACTCATTCAGACAGAATGTAAAATATTTTGTTTGATGCATTATAAATATCTAATTTGATGGCACATCCAACATTTTTAATATGCTTTTCGAATTCGGAATGTGTTTTTTCCCCTAGAATATTATTAGTTTATTTTTTTCTGTAAAATTTGTCTTATTGAAAATGGACGGTAAGGAAGAAGTTTGCATAAACAGTTCTGAAGAAGAATTTCAATTTCGGGATAAACGCCGTTAATTAAAAATGACTTCTGACAGATGCCGCGACGAACAAAAATTATTTTTGAAATCTTGAGAATGTATAACGGATGTTCGTACACATTCCTTCAATATAATTAGAAGAAAATATGCATTGTGGTGTGTTTCGTGCTGAAAATAGAATTACTCTGAATACTTAACAATCAAAAAATACCAGGACATAATTGAAAATAAAAATGCTACATGTCATTCTTTTAATGATAGGAATAGATATTTAAGATTAGCGAAAACAAACATTCCTTACTGTTTTATCTATGATATTCATATCAGTATTTTAATACATTTACTGTCTAAGTGTATTTTAATCGAACATAGCTCATTTATGTTTATGCATGAATACAAAGCATGGTTGTAATACATTTGAGCCTCATTCTTTTGAAGTAATAAATGATTTTGAAAACGCGCATTCCAGAATATTCACAACTATGAGACTAAACTTGAAAAAAGTTGAATAATAGTTCGATATCTAATTTAAGCTCTGTTAATTTATTCAACAAAAATGTATGTGTTAAAATGTTTTCAAGAAAATTTCATTGTAATTCGTCGAGATTTATTAAATATTTTTATTTGTATCCTCAAATTCACTTACGTGATTTAATTAATTTCATAAAAAAGACTCTAAAGAAATTTATTCTAGACATAAATTATAGAGAAAAACAAAATTTATAATAATCATAGCATGATATTTTATCAAAATATATACTTGTTAAAAAGTATGTTAACTATCTACTATACTTTAAAAAGAAGAAAATAATGATAATTGACTTGTCTTAGAAACATTAAGATGACGCAAAATTGATCAATTTAAAATTATTATGTGAACAAAAAAAAAAAAAAAGAAATTTTTTACTATCAACAATGATAGACATTTTTAATTGATTCTAAACCTTGTATAATTAATTTTCATTGCATGAAAATGTAAGATAAATTTGACAGTTATTTCATTTTCTGAAAAATGATATGCTATTACTTTACTCTTTTTAAAAAATTGATTTGATTTACACTATTTTTCCAGTATTAAAAGTAGACGGTTCTTTTAAAAAAAGAAACGTACAGTTAATATCAAATCAACTTTTAGTATTTAATTTTGAGGAAAAATTTATATATATATGTATATATATATATATATATTAATATCATATAATTAATGAATGTCTTTAAACAAGGCTTTGGATCTCCATTATGTGAAAGTTAATATAAAGAGAACAGTTGTAGCAGGTGTACATGGAATTGACGAGAAATTTTCAAAGAAAAAAGCGATTCAATCTCATCCCAATAAGTTGGATAGAAATTGTTACTGACTAAAAATGGAAAAGTGGAAAGATTTGAAATGTTTAGATTGGGGAACTGAAAAGAAGTATTTTGTTTCGAATAGAATAATGGATAAAAAAGAAGGAAATCGAAAATTTGTTCTTCTAAGACTTTGAAATCTGGAAGACAATGTTTGTTTATGAAATGCAGTTTTAAAATTTAAGAGACTTTATGTCTCTGGAGAGCATAATTTTGTATTGCAACATATTTTCTGTACTAGATGAATTCAAACTATAAAATGCTATATAGTAGTAATTTCATTTGAAAAATATTTTTGGATGTTTCTCGTAATGGAAATAGAGAATATGATTTAGTAAAAAAAAATCAATAAATACTGATAAGAACCTTGAAAATATTTTATATTTCATATAAGCCATGCCCTTATTGACAAAAAAATTCAAATTAAAACTCAAAAGTATAAAATTATTTGTGTATATTTAATATTTGTCTTATTGTAAACTGAGTTTATGCTAAATAGTTGAAAGATTTAAACATGTCTGTTATTAGGTTTAGTGTAATAGTTTCTATCTAAGTAATTTTTAATCAGATATAAAATGCACTTAAATTTTCCCATTTAAATCAAAAGTAAATATGCAGAATATAAAATTTGTTTCAGTTACTTCTGTATTTTCGTTTTTCTGTTTTGTAAATCCATGTTTATTGGGAAAACAAATATTCGAATATTGAAACAGTCTAAAAATGTCATTGAAGAATAAAATTTAAACAACGCTTAAGACGGTTATTCTTTTTAAAAATAATGTAAATTAAGTCGGCATTTTAAAGTTATTTTAAGCAATTTAAAGCATCTGCAACATTTTAGTAGTAAAACTTTTCATTGCATGAAATCAAATACCTTTGTTCTCAAAGGATAATGAAGCATAGCATTTTTATTGAGCCCTTATTTCTCGTTTTGTTTTTAGAATGCGTTTTTCAACGAAAGTGTTGAACACACTGATTTAGGGATATTTTTCACAAATGGGATTACCACATGATTGCCACATTTCTTTGATTTTGTATATGCATCACGAACAATAACGACTTTCAATTGCAGTGACTTAAGATAAAATATGAAGCCATACAGGTTATTTCTTTGACAAATAATGTAGCGATCTCAGTTTGTTAATATGATTGTAAATGCGGAAACTTTGAGTAATTTCCTATGAGTTTCTTGCATTGAATAAAATCCAGGAATTCTTTGCTGCAATATCTAGAGTATTATAAAAATGCAAACAGGCTGTTTGAATCTGATCTCATCACATTCAAACTCATTTGAAGAAGTATATCTATTCCACTGTGAATCTGTAAACATGTACCTTTTTCTGTCAGTCATTTGGGATTGTTTGTATTCCTAACACTTAAAAATTGCGTGGGAATTAATCTGCTGGCAGTTTTTAGTCTGCACAGGTGAACAGTAACTGTACCTTAGACATTTATTAAAACTTATGAAAAAACTCTCCAGAGAGATACATCTGTGCAAATCAGCGGAAGCTGTATTCAATTTATACTTTTTGGGCCAACAACCAAAGCTTCTTTTACCTAAAAAGTGTCTATAAATTTTTGAGATGTTAAGCCATTGCTTGTTAGGGTTATTTCCACCCTTATAAAAATGATCTATTAATTTCATAATAACCCATTCATCAAGCAGCTCACCTTTGTCTCCCTAAAGATCAAATGTGTCTTGTTCAATTCGAGTGAAGGAAATTCGATTTATCATCGAACCATAAGAGCAGTAAAATTTCTTTGAAACGATTTTAAAAACGATTTACTGAATACTGGAGGACATTATTGTTTTTACCATAAGTTGTACGTGTGTAAAATTGTACATTGTTCCTCTTAATTGACCCTAATCTTGCTCCAAAAATTAGTGTGGTAAAAGAATCCAGTTCTTCTTAGGAAATGCCCGTTGAATCCAATTTTGTTTCTTAGAGAGTTTCTTTAATCTTGCAATTTTGAATATGCTTCAATATGGTTTATGAAGACAGTAAATGCAAAACTAAGTTTCATTTTTGCCAATATTTTTCTTTGCATACGGAGTGGATCGTAATCTTTCATTCAATACGTTTCCTGAGGTATGTATTCAAGACATATTAGAGCTTTAAGCCTGAGTTTATATTAAATTTCCGCTGATAATTCAATGATGTTTTACGCGGGATTCTCAGCATAATTTGTTTTTTGAAGAATCAGAGCTGTTCAGAAATCTCGTTTTTAAAAGAAATTTTAAAATCTAAAATGACTATTTTCATCAATGTCACTAAATTTTCATTGGGTTGATGAAAAAAAAAAGCTGAATACACATCTTTACTCAGTTTTTTGGAACGAAATATTGATTAAAAGTGGTCAGACACGTGGAATCGTCTGTGCGTTCTTGTGCAATGTCCTTGCTAGTAAGCACATATGCGAAAAGAATAAAAAAGGTTGGAGTGAAAAACCCGAGTGTATTTAAGTGGAAGGGGACTATAGTGGTCCTTTCGAATGCTTTAAACGTTGTATGTAGAACATTTATTTATTTATATGCTTTTTATATAACATTAAAAAGTGTGAAGATTTTAAAAACTCATATATCATAAAATTAATGAATTCACAGTTTGCTGACATAAAATTCTGAATAAAAATCACTTTTCAAACAGCCGTGAGATCAAAATGACTGCTCCAGTCAGTCTAGAGAAAATTAAAAAATATGTGAGCTTTCGCATTTTTGTACATTAAGTATTATATTGCCATCACTAATGATGGAAAACATAATAATTCGTTAAAATATTTAATTTCTTTGAATAAAGTAATTTTAAACCAAAATTAAATTAAATTTATCTCTCACTAATACAACGTAATTCAGGTAATCCTCTTATTGAAAAGCAAGAAAATATCGTTTGCCTTTACCATTCATTATGGATGTATTACTGTTCCATAGCTTTATCTAATTTGCTGAGTAATACATCAAATGTATTGATATTATTAACATCACAACCTACCTTTTTTATTAGTAATTCAACAAAAATGTTTAGAGGACAATATTAATTAAAACATTAAAAAAAATAATGAGCCATTTTACTTTTATTAATAGGCATATTTCCTTACAATACCAGAAAGGTAACCTGAATATTTATGTTATTATTAAAGAAAACGCAGAGCTAAGTAACAAATGTTCATAAATTTCATTCACGTGCAAGCGAAGATAAAATTCCATTCACTTAATGAGGATGCCTCGTTAGGAGAGGCAATAAAGTGAAAATTGTACGCTTAACTTTGATTGATTAAAGAACAGGGATTCAAGGTCCTATTCTTTCGAGATTAAATCATCAGTTTAATGGTTTTCTCTTATTTCTTTTCAAAGTAATCAGAATAGCTATAATTTCGTATGCAACTTGGACAGTTGTTGGTGTCTAGCTAAATCATTTGTAGGAATTTTCGTTTTTTGAATAAATTAAACACTGAGAAAAATTTTGATATCACTTTCAAATTAAGTACACACACACACACACACACACATTGCCGCACACACACACACACACACACACACACACACACACACACACACACACACACACACACACACACACACACACACACACACACATATATATATATATATTCATTCTGTCAAAGGTGTCACCAGGAATTTCAACCTTTACTTTATATTTCGGGTTAGTTTGCACAGTCATTTTAATTCTTTCTAATTCAGCATGTCTTACTTTAGGTTTCGAATGGAGGGTAACGTTAGGGCTATGAATATACAAAAATGAAATTAGGGTGGGGGGGAGACTTTCAAGGCTTAGTGGTCTTTGTTGAGATAATATTAAATATTATAAGCCATATCTAAATATGTAACGCAGGAAAATAAAGATGAAATTAAATTTGAAGTAGAATTGGTGAAAACTTCAAAACTTCAGAATTTATATCAATAAGTTTAAGCATAATGTAGAAATCAGGTGCTTAAATATTTTAAAATCGTGAATGTTCTCATGAAATACACCAATACAATCAAATACACAAATTTTAATAACAATTATTAATTTTATAGTATAAAGTACAAGTAAATACATTTTATTGTATGCGCAGTTTAAAATTAGCTAGGCTTTGAAAGTAAAGTACAAATCGCACCGCTGAAAATTGAATCTACAAATTTTAATTATTTAAAACAAATATATTTGTTACCAATGATTTATGCTCAGAATTTTCATTCTGTGAAATAAAGAAATAAAGTTACGTTTATAACTTTATTAGAATAATAATTTTAACAAAAATTACAAAATATTTTAAATGATAAGTTTCAAATTTGTATATTTTTTATTTTGATTTTCATGTTACTGTGAAAAATTCTACTCAAGCAAATTTTATTATAAGAAATACGCCACATTAAAATATATTTTTTAAATACAAATATTGTTACTAGAGTACCTTTGAACCTTTTCATTAGTGCTATGTTTATCCAGGTAATACCATCGTTACGTTTAGATTGCCAGTTAGTTTATTTGAAAGGCTTAATTATTGATATCGCTATCCGAAAGCATACAGATTTCTATTATAGACAAATGATGTTTTGAACAATCAGGAAAATACGGACGAGTGGTCTGAAAGGGTAACATTAAGATAAGATAACGACATAGTAAAAGTATTATCTTGTCTGAATGCATCTAAAAAGATTGCGTTACTAGCTGAATGTCAGAAATATTTGCGCAGTTTTTCCTTATCGTTGTTTGTAACAAATTGCTTTCGAAACATAATAACACAAGAATACTATCTTTTGTATTATAACCACATGATCATGTATACTTACTTTATCTAGTTTAAGAAGATAATAATAGTTTCTTTGTTATTTAATCGTTTCTGAGATTATAATTAATTGATCCCGCGTATCACAGAATTCAAAACAGAAAAATAATTATACGAGGCTTAAGAGGTTTAGGAAAACTGTGCTGTGTAAATACTCGTATGTAGCATATTTTGTTATTGATATATATGAATATTTATTTCCTGCCTGCATATATTATATATTTTTGTATCAGTCGTTTTTGTTATGCAATGCACTTTTAAAGGCTTTAAATAATTGAAAAGGGCTTTATCGAAGTGGGAGAAATTGTTTCGGTGTGATTTCCATCTTTTTTAACGTATTTGTATTGTATAAATTTACGCTGATAAAATAGTTTTAATTAGTATGATAATGATAACAATTTTACTTTGCTTTTATGAATATTTGAAAACAGACAAGGGGATTCACTAGAATATATTAAAAACTCACATTTTCATTAGAATTCATTCTTTAAAAACAAGAGAATATTCGATGAAGAAAGGCTAAATATTACTTTTTATGAAATACATTTTATATCAAAGAACTTTCATGATTTCACATCTAATTTGAATAATATATATAAAAAACAGATACCATTATGTATTAAGCATAAAAATAATATTTGTAAATTATAATTAAATGTTAATGAAGTAACTGTGTTGGATGAAAAAGCTCGGAAAAAGAATTTCTATGTGAACTTCTATATCATTCACAGCTGATTTTTCAAATAAGTAGTAATATGCGAGAGCATAACTAATAATAGTGTTTTCGCAAAATAGATAACTACGAAAACAAATTAACACATATATTTGAAAATCTATATGACTTTTAAGATTACATAGTTTTCTTGGGTATTAAAAGGAATCATTTATAAACTCTTTAAACTTTTATTTTAAGAAATTAAAAAAAAAATCTAGATCCTTAATGAATATGAAGATGTGTAGATTGTAGATTTGTAAAATACAAGCAGTTGATCATAATTGTAGATTCGTAAGATATAAGCAGACCTAATAGAATCAGTAAATCAAAAAATATCAATTTCGAATATTTTTCAATAATTGTTTTAAAAGTATTTCGTCATTAATCATCATTGTAACTGATTTCGAAATATTCATAACATATGATTTGACCCTAAGACAATACATGATCAATCTATTAAGAATACTTTCTGGTATTTCCCTTACCGTTCAGAAATAAATATTGAAATTACATTAAATTAACTGTTATGATTAATTAAAGTACTCACGCGGGAATGTCAATGTTCTGTATCTAAAAAAGCAATTCACTAGAAAGTTAGTTGTTATAATAGTTGTTAGTTGTTACAACATCTAGGAAGTGGTTTCTTGGTTAAAGGGTCGAATTAAAATAAAATAAAATTTTAATAGCCAGTCATTTCTTGAATATATTTTATTGAAAAAGTTATTTCAATAGGTTTGAATCAATATTGTTTTAAAATTCATGTATATTTGTTCGATTCAGAGAAACATGTGTTTTTAATTACTTCTTTTGATTTTATTCCGGAGGGGAGACAACATAATGTAGAAGAATCAAGATTTCATTCATAATAACTTAAGATCAAATATAGTCAAAAATTAAACTTATCATAGAGTGTATGGAAGGAAATATAAATGAAGCAACAGTTCCTCATCATACAAATGTAGCTCGAGATTATTAGGTCTGCTAAGCAATAACTCGTTGTTTAGGCTCTAGGTATTAAATTCACCAAGTACTAATATTTAACAAAAATATTATAGAAAGAGAGGCAAAGAATTAAAACGCATCGATATGTTTAGTGAATGATTAAACATGGACAGTTGAAGTCTGAAAGTCTGTATTTAAAGAAAAAAAAAACCAGTCTAATACAGGATAATTTTAAATCTTTATATATTCTAGTATTTTTTAAATTTGTAGATGAGGGGTAATAAACAGACGGTTTTTTTTAATCATTTTATTCTAGAAACCTCAAGTATCGAGAGTAGAGAATTGAATCGGAAATTCAAGGCAGCTTGCAATCATAAAATTGTATTAATAAAATACAGTGAGATAATGGTAATTGATAATGATTGAAATGATTAAAAATACGTTGTCTGTGAAGGATATTTTCCCCCTACAGTATTTATTTAAATAATACTATATTACTTTTTGAAATGGAGACTTCCTAATAGGGATTGTTCCATTTATCTTGATCTTTATGAATAGTACATGTATTTACCTCTGATTAAAGTACAAAATTTCTGGTCCGTTGAGTGTCTCTTATTAGTAGGTATGTATCATTAAACATTGCTATTAAAAACAATGATAAAAGTAAGCCTTTCCTTCCAAATAATACTGAACTAATATAGAATTCCTGATATGGTTTAAGATATTTATATTAAAATATGCATATTCAACTCAATGATAAAATTATGTAACAATATTATTTTAATCGTTTAAACGGAAAATTTGTGAAGTCACTCTAAATTCAATAAATCGTACTTTCTTTTAGTTTCAGTACAACCTTTTTACTTTTTTCAAAACTAATAAAAACACATTTTAACGCATGTTCTCTTTTCTAGTAACATCGTGATTAAATTAAATTATGAATGCAGTATATGTCGAAGATTGCTGAATCATAATCTGAGGAACAATACGAGGGCGATTAGCGACAGAAACTACTAATTTTGCGTCTCGGTCAAATAACGAGGACGATACCTGTTCTAGTATTTTTCTTTCCAAACTTACACCCCCCCATCAACGGAAAGTTGAGGTCCTCGAAAGATTTAACGTGCATCAACACTGTTACACAGTGGATTTTAGTAGCAGGACTTGATGTGAACAATACCGATGACGAGTTCACGACTAAGATCACTAAGCAATCCTGAATGCCATGTGATAAGTATTTGACTAAACTTTATTATTTGACTTACATTAAAATAATAACAAAAAATGAAGCAAAATATTGAAATTTTGCTTGATTATTTATTTAATAAGGCTAGATATTAATGTATTGAAGAAAATAATTTTTCAACTGTTAGCTTATAAGTCATGTGGAATTCAGTTCTTAAAATTAAATAATTCACGAAAGCTTAGACAATAGCTGAATTACTGAGAACAAATGCTTAAATGTGATTAATTAACCTAATTTTATACATACACCCATTACTTTTACCAACTACAAAAGTTCGTTAATAAATCAGTTAATTTCAGAGGCTTAGACTCTTTTAACTAAAACAGCTTTCAAATGGTGGCCAGACTGTAAGAAATATGTTAATGAAGTTAGTCTTTTTCTTTTTTTTATGTATACAATCCTTGGCCGCAGACTTATGCTACTCAATCTAATGAAATAAGAATAAAGTTAGGCAGTGATGTCTCTTTTTCCATGGGGAAAATGAAGTAGTTTCTTAGAACTGCATTTCGGCCTTTTTTTTTATCTTACTCTTCACCTATTTTGCTCATTAGTAGCGTGTCACGCACTCACAGCGGAACAGTCAAGCTCTAAGCTTTAACTTTTTTTTCTCAGCACAGATGTTTATTATGTTCCCTCCACGACTGGCTCCTGAATTAATGATGGGTCACTTCATTAACTGTTCCTGTTTTTAATGATAATTACAAGAAAATTGTGATTCTAAGGCACGCCATTCACCACTGGGGGCTTGAGATTTTATTGATGGACTGTGCTATGCAATGCAATTAGAATTTAAATGCAATTTCAGGAAATCTTGAGGAAAACGAAATTTAATCCCTTGATTAAAAAATTAAATGAGAATCAAATTAATTTTTTTTTGTCTGAATTAGGTACTAACTTTATATAGTTTAGTGGCTGAAATTGAATCTATTTAAGAATTATACAATGTTATTTTCAGTTTTCAATCGTGTTCATTAGTGAACGAAATTATGAAACGTTAGAGAGAAAAAAAAACACTTATGACACAATTAAAATTTTGATTTTTATAAGACGTAAAAGTCTTAGGATGGAGGATAGTTCAGAAATTGCTTGCATTTAAAAACCGCTGGTAACATCAAGATTACTTGTTATTAACATTGGGTGCTGTCATTTATTGAAAAGTAGCGAAAAAAATTGACATTGATTCATAAGTTAGTCTTCATTTAGTAGTCATTTGTTGTCAAATCAAAAGTTGAT
This sequence comes from Nephila pilipes, assembly GCA_019974015.1. Taxonomy (NCBI): domain Eukaryota; kingdom Metazoa; phylum Arthropoda; class Arachnida; order Araneae; family Nephilidae; genus Nephila; species Nephila pilipes. The sequence goes on from BMAW01072987.1 coordinate 12,351, forward strand.
TGATGCCACTTCGAGTTGCCATCATGACGCTTGAATGCATCGTCATGTACTGAAAATAAAGCAAGTGTGGGGTTTTTCCTGATGTATGTATAATGTAATGATGTATTAAATATTTTAATTACTTGTATCTGTAATGTCAAGTGGAGATATGGGAAGAATTTTATTGCTTATTTTGAATCATAAGTTTTTTTTCAATCTTTTTATGTACTAGTATATTGCGTTTATTTTTTAAAAAAAATACACACTTAAAATTTGATGTTACTCCAAAAAAACTACTCATACATACCCAACACATGAAAAGAAGTTATATTGGTTTAAAAGATCGATTTATGCGGATTTGAAAGTATTTTACTTATATTATAATAAAAATCGAACAGAATTTTTCTTTTGCAGAAATTCGTAATCGAACCTTGAAAAAGTACTTTGAAGCATGCAATGAAAATGAGAAAAAAAATTAAGTAGTCATATATTTGATCATTATTTTTATTTTATTTATTTACTTATTTGATATTAAATATGTTCTAACAAAACAGAAAATAAGGTTTTTGATTTTAAAAACTAAATATAAAAGGGGAAATAACTTCTAGTTAGAAAAGGAAAGTATAGAACTTTTGAGCATGTGAATGATGGTAGTTATAAATAAATGAAAAACGTAAATCATAGCGATGCATATAAAAAATGTTTAGGTCTTAAAGTAAAAAAAGCTCTATCCAATTTCATTTTTAATATATATGAAAGAAAATGAAAACAATTCTTACATTTTTCGCATTTTAAATATAAATAAGTTGCGAAATATGAAATTAATCTAATTTTTAATGAAATCTGTACTTACCTGACTAATTAGATTAAAATTTGCTTAATTTCATACTGCGGTAGCTTTATACAGATTCAAAACAAATTCAACGCTAATATTTATTTAAATTAATTTTATTAATGCTTTTAACACTATATATGATTTCTGAACGAAAATGGTATTTTGAACTCTATTCTTTTAGAATTCTCTTTGCCACTTCGGATAATAAGTAGTAATTTTTTCTTTTTAAGGAATGTTGGTTATTTTAGCTCTTTTTTTTATTACAAATCTAATTTATATATGCAATACAATTCTACAAAGACACACGTAAACATATCTTGGCAATTTCCATCTCATATACAAACTGTTCTTCTATTTTAATGACATACCAGTCAAAGAAAATTGAATTTTGAATGAAATTTTATTTGTTAGCTGAGATTTCATGATATTCTTGTACCTTAGTTTCACATTATACAAGAATTTCTTTGAAATTTTTCGTTTTGTATCGAATTTTTTGGTTTTGTATCTTTTTTCCAAGAAAATGTTCATATTTTTCTATTCTATTACAGATATTGTCTGTCTGCATGAGGCAATATTTCTTAAATATTGAATTATGTTCAATTAGTACGTTTACATAAAGATTCTAAGAGATTGCTTAAGTCAATTTTAGAATACTTAATTAAATTCTAGGAACAGCATTTAGTAATTTAAAATACTTGGCTGAATTGAATTTTATTCAAACTAGAACACCTTGCATTTATAATCTATGAAGTTCTTGATTTTTAATTATTGTTTTTTTTAAATGTCTTACATTTCTTAATTCACAAAAAAATCGTTGAATTAGAAAATGTATCGAATCTCCCGTTATTAAGGTACTAAAAACAAAAATAAAGGGAATGTACATTTTAGCTATGTTCTTAATACTGTTTTATTTTATGATTAAAAAGCAAGTGTGTAAATAGCTATTCTAATATCGTTTTTTTCTCATCTCACAATTATATATTTTTTTAAATAAAATGAACATTTACTAATTTAAAGTTTAATGTTTTAAAAAAAGTACTTTATTTAAAATAGAAACTTTATCAGCAATTTACGTTAACTTAATATACGGAAAATGAACTACAATGAAAACTCAACAAATTTCTTATTAATGATGTTTTACAGCAGTAAAGTTTATCAACACTCCAATTCTTTGTCTCTCTGATGTGTATTAGAAGTGACATCGTGTTTGAGGAATTCGAAATCAGATTTATAATATTTACTATAATTAAAAATGAGTATTGTTAGAAAACTAACTACGTGAAAATCTGAAGAGAACATCTAATTTGGAAATGAGTCTTTACTTCTTACCAAATAGAATTCATATGTCAATTTGTTAAGAGTGAGGAAGTGCGTGTTTGTGCTGTCTATAGATTTATAATAATATTCGAAAATTACAAAATAAGTAAATTAGTGCAACGTTACAATATTTAGAGATAGTAAAATAAAAACTAACAAAATATAAGATATATAGAAAATATATTTAGAAATATACATTAATGGAGAAAACAATTTTTATATATGTGAACACTCATTTTCAATACGGTATCAGATCTGGAACAAGCAAATCAAGCAGTGATGAAGGCAATGAACCTAAGAAATTGAAAATATCTTAAACGTGTATTTTCAAAGTAGTTTGTCGTAAAAGTTAAAGCCATCTATCTGAGCTCTATCGAGACCTATCTGAGGATTAATGACGAAGTTAAATATTTTCTAAAATTCAGTATACTGAGCAATATAACAATATATATATATATATATATATATATTCCCCGGTGTTCAAAATTAAGAAAATTTTCCGATTTGGTCGATTATCTCTAATTAAATTTGGTGTGTACATACGGTTGATATAATACAAAAAAAAATAAACATTTAGCGGTTATAATACATATGCATTATCGTGTAAAACACTCATTGGAGTCGCAACGTATGAAACAACACTTGCAGAATAGAACCAAACGAAATTGGTTAATAAGGGATATGGTCTTCTTGTGTGATTTTATGATATAAATAAGGGCGTTTATGAGTTTCTGGGGCGTTTGGTCTTACTCATTCAGCAACGCTGTTTTCAGGTCTTGGATGGTTCTCCAAAGGGGTTTCTGAATTGTAATTACCCTCCCCATAGCGTTCCAGGCATGCTATATAGGATTGAAGTCAGGAAATCTGGCTGGGCAATACATCCAGTGAATATCCTCACTTTCTAAAAATTCGATGACCAGCTGAGCTCTGTGTGGCTTCGCGATGTCATTCATTAAAAGGAAATGAGGACCAACTGTACCCCTGAAAAGGCGAACATAGAGCTCTAAGATCTCCTCCTTATACATATCAGCAGTCACAGTGCCTCTGTCAAAGACATGGAGGTGTGTGCGGTCATCCAACCTAATGCCTGCTCAGACCGTCAATCATCCGCTTCCGTAATTGTCGATTTCTTGGATATTTGAGGGCAGGTAGATGATCCCTGGTTCTCTCCATACCAATGGAGATCTTCTCTGGCCATCGTGGATCTTGGCCTACCTTGTCCATGCTTTCTCTCGACGTATCCGGTATCGTGAAACTGTTTCCATAAGTTGGACACGATGCTTGGTTTTAAATTGAATTTTCTGGCAATCTGGATTTCAGACTGGCCTGCTTCTAGCCAACCCATAATTCACCACCTAATCCCATCATCTAAATGTTGGTCTTTACTCAATTTTACTGGTCTGAAATATAATTTAAATGATTGCTGCAAAAAAAAAAAAAAAAAAAAGCCCAGTGAGTTAGACGAAATGCGGTAGCGAACGAAATGCGGACTTTACGGCGCGCTTATAAATTCTGTTTTTCGACCAGTTCTTCTTCGATACACGTATTAGACGTACAATATTTGTATCTTTGTTTGGGAACGATATTTTTACATTTCATTCAATTCTTTGTATGAAATTTTACAAAACATGCAAATTCTCTTAATTTTGAACACCGGTATATATATATACATAGATTATATTACAATTTTTTTATGTTTAATCATCGTTAACAGAATAAACAATATTTTACTTACAGTTTTATCTACAGCAAAAAAAGGAAAAAATTACAAAAAATGTCGTTAAAATGTTTGAAATTTGGTTCAGATAATTTATGGCTACCAATAATGTTGCTTTCAAAGCCATTTGTTTCGAAATTTGATATACGATTTTCAAAATGTAAATTTACAGTGAGTAACAAGATAGATTTTGTCATCACTGCGCACGATTCCTGAGTATGTTTTATCACATGTTGGAGACTACTTTATTTCTGATTATATATCTTCACGCATTTTTATTTATTTGTTTGTTGTTTGTAAAAGAATATAGTTGCTTATATATTATAATTTTATAAATTTTTTCATCATATAATTTATAATTATGAATATCTTTCAAATGAATCACTTTATAGTGATATCAGACTAACATTTGAAGAACTAATATTAAAAACTATTTTCCATAAAGTACTTAAAAATTTTAAAACTGCATCTTCAAATCAAACTATACTCTTTAATTATCCTTCAAATTCCAAAATCAACTGCCTTTCATAAGATGAATTCTTTTAAACATAGCTTACTTTTTCTGTGCCTTTCTGCCAATTTAGTATAAGCTATGCACAGTATTGTCTTTAAGAGCTATGAGCTTTGTTTATCACTCGAATTGTTTCTATTTGTTAGATGATTCCTATTTACTTAAGGACTTTTTGTTTTATTAGATATTACCTTTAAATAAGTGAAATATGTTTTAAAATGTTTTCATTTCATGTTCTTAAGAATTTTTTCTTAATTAATAATGCTAAAATGATAATTTTGTATACTTTGATAGCTGGCATTTAATGAATTGCTGCACAATTACAGTTCATGAATTGACATTGCAATAGGTAAATTAATGTTGGGTGGGTAAATTAATTGATGGAGTTTCATCTATTTTTTTCAAAATAGTGTTAAATAATATCATTTTTGACGTTTCAAAATTTTTAAGTAATTTCTTTTAAAAATTTATTGCGATCCTCACATTTTGGGAGAGAGTAAAACGAGTTGATGCAAACTACTGGAACAGTAACAAACTTGCAACTCAACGTTTGAAAATGCAAACATCACCTTTAGTACGCATGGAATCTGTAATAAGTAACAAATTTCTATTGAATCCTAAGCATATCTGAAGATCTTTACAATAATCGTATTAGTCCTGTCCAGTAAACAAAACATCATAACTGAAATACATACAAGGCATGAACTGCTACATTTTAATTTAAATCATGTTTTCTAGAAAACATTCATCCTTTACATCTGCAAAACGAATGTTTGTTCGCTTCTACCGACGACTATTGCTTACCTGAAGTGAAGAATCAGTTGCCAGATGGCACTGCAATCTTTATGAAAATTGCATAGCTGTGAAAACAACACAACTGCAGCAGCAGCAAAAACAGAAGCTGCAAGCAGAGTGTGTGTTCCATTCAAATTAAATGAAATAGTTAGTTAGATTATGAGCTTGATTTTCTTTTAACTTGGAGTTAGATATGGACCTAAATAATTACTAGCCCTTAATCTAACTCCAATAAAAATTGCAATTCTTCATCGACTGCCAAATAGCTATTTTCACGCGGAGTAATAACAACCGAACATACTGTTCAGTAAAAATCTAGTGCTGGACAAAACTAGTAGTGCTCCTCATCAATGTTTCAGCCTTACAATTGCAAAGTGTACCTAGCCGTGTGGAAATCGCTGGTAATGAAATAATTGATGATGCGATCTACTTGCCTTCAAATATGGACGACAATTACCTTTATATCGGCTCCAAACTCAACAATCTGAGTACAAGGAAGCATTGCTTCGAATGGATGAACAGATACGGAAAGCCGTAGGCTAATAGAGAGATATATCGATACAAATGAAAATATATTCATACGGAATACGGTATGAAGACTTGACCCTATTTGAAATGAAAGTAAGGGAAAATATTAATTAGAGAGATATTACACGAATTTTTAACTGTTCAAACAGTGGGTGAATTTTCATTTCTCTCTTTGTTCTCACTTAAATTTTACATTCAACTAACTTGTAGTTAAGCATATTTCGTGAAGGTCTGTATGTGTTAGGGTTTATTTATTATTCTTCATGGGTTCTTTTAGAGATAATAATATTTATTTATTTGTTTGTTCTTCAGTAAAATTTTTATAACATAATTTTATAAAACTTTTATTGAGTTCTGTTTTAAATATTTATTCGTGCGAAGAACGGAAATTCCTGCCTAGTAATGCATAAACAGGATAATGATAGTTTTCAGTAATCACATGAAATAAATAAGGGATTGTTTTCAAAGTCCCACTAAAAATCAGCACATGGGCTATTAGTGACAGAACTCTTAAATTTGAACATTGATCAAGAGACGAGAATAACGTCTGAGATGGCTCCTCCCTCTCTAAACATATAAAAAGTTGTGATTTCATTTAAGGAATTATATAACATTAAGAAAAGTAAGTTGTATTAGGCAGAACCCTGGAAACTGTATTCAAATTCACAGAAATTCTAACATTTTGAGCTGCATAAATGTAATTAATATTTACTATATACATAATATATAGTTTGTTTCAAAAACCAATATTAAATATTATAAGGATATATTATCACACATTTAAAGTAATTAAAAACAAATGTTTTATCAACATAAACTAAGAAAATTAATTTTAACCGCGAGCTTGAATAAATCACACAACTTAAAATTAATTATCACAAACTAGGAATTGAAGATTAGGAAAAAAAAACAACTCCTATCCATATGCTTATTATTCAATTAAAAATTTTCCGAGCATTTTAATTGCAGCTAAGCAAGTTTAATAAATCGATACAGAAATTAAATGCGATTTCCAAAATTAAAAACACTAAAAATATTCACACTTTAATTATCAGTTTGGAATCTTTCTAAACACAAAATAGCTTTCTTGGAAATCAATATCGGTTCTCTTTAGCTTTGGATTTTCTGCATGTGACGCTAAACAAATACCAATAAAAGAGGAGAAAAACAAGTTGCGGAACTGATTCAAAGACAAAAAAAAGTGATTGCTGGAAAAAGAAATTAAGGCTTCGATGAATGGTGATCATGTATCTAATCATCATGTACATGAAGAGAAAGAAGTCAACGCTAAATCACTATAAAAGGGGAAAAAAATGTGTTTCTTTTTAAAAGAGGATTACTATTTTACCAAAACATCAATTCTTATTTAAAGTCTCAGAAGATAATTAATTTTAATTCTTACACAGATGGACTCAGATATATATATATATATATATATATATATATATATATATATATATATATATATATATATATATACATATATATTATATTATA
>BMAW01072987.1:19629-146318 GCA_019974015.1 Nephila pilipes
ATATTATATTATATATATATATATTATATTACATATATATATATATATATACATGTGAGTATAATTTAGAGTTTATTGGGTATGCAAATTATATATGTTGAATTTCTGAACAACTAATGGACATATTCGTAATGAAATTGGTATGAATATACATTTGTAACAGAGATAGAGATGTACCATTCAGGAGTTACTTTATGTATACATGATTATCAGTAAAGCTCAGAGTGAGATGTCTAAGATCTTCGTTGAGATGTCGAAGTAATAATTAGTCTAATGTTATGAATATAATTTACTCTCACATCTGATCAATTCAGAAAAAAAGTAAGAACACTGAATCTCTGGCAGTTGAGAAGTAGCTGGTTTAGTCATTCATTCCCGATGAAAGGCATTTACGGTCCTGAGATGGTTATCGGAAGGGGATGGCGAGATACAATTGCTCTCTCAAGAGCGTAATATATGTTGTGTATTGTTAAGGCCAGGAGATCTGGCTATCCAATCATGCTAGAAATATCTTCCTTTTCCATGTAATAGTCGACCAGCTGATTCCTATGCGAACGAGCCTTGTCATCCATTAAATGGAACACAAGACGAACTGCATCCATGAAAGTTCACAGACAGGTCTCTAAAAGTTCTCTATATCTCAAAGAAATCAGGGAGCCTTTACAAATACATGTATAAGTAAATGGCCGTACAATGCAACGTCGTCTAAAAAACGAACACTTACTTATTTGTAATGATCCTGTTCTTCGATGAAGGATGGGGATGATATTGTCTCTAAGGCACTTTCCAGATACAGGTGTGCCAAAAATTGCTGTCCAGGCAGAAAATATGTTTATTTATAAACTGCACGCTTCTTCACTGAAGTCTTGTCCTAGGTGCATACTTTGCATGAACCAAGCAAAACCTTCTTTTGCATGTTATATTGAGGGAGATAGAAACAATGGTTTATCTGGGAAACCGCATTCTATGATAAACCCTTCGGGCAACTGTAGATCGTGAAATTTGGGTTTCAGCATAACGCCCACGCGAGAGCTGTAAAACTGTGGCAGTTATACGTCACCAAAAGACGATTCTCATTCACCGTCGTAGTTTTGGTAGATATTGTGCAAGTCTTCCCGATTAGGAACTAATGTCCTGAAATTGTTTTTACAAATTGTAGCCAGATCTGCACATTAAATTGTTTGTCACCTGCGCTTTTTCATGCCCTTAAATCAACCGAGAATTCCTCCTTTCATTCTTTCTTTCTATTACCCCTATGTTGGTGGTAACTCATTTTACCCGATACATTATAAAATTCACGAAAAATATGGCGAGTGCAATAGATGAGTACTAGCATAAAATTATCGTCAATTAATCAAGTACTTATATTTCTTCCATAGTCACAACTCCACAGACAACAGATGTGTACGCTTACGCATTCGGCTCTGAATATTTGTATAATTTTTCGGTGGCATAATCAGTATATTGATACAATACTTTCTGAAAAAATATAAACAATTTGAAAATGCATTTAATTTTTCTCTCCAGTTTTTCTCATTAATGTATATATTACACAGATATATATATATATATATATATACAAATAATTATAAATAAAAACAAAGTAATAACAAAGCTATATATATATGTATGTATATATATATATATATATATATATAAACAATGCAAATATCACTTAAATATTGTTAAATATCTTAAGAACCTATTGAGGGGTAAAAGAAAGTCAGAAATGGAAAATAAAGTATTTTAAATTTCCATGTCTCTCTTTAGACATATATACGTTGTTAAACATATCTTATGGATTCAAAATATCTCACTCAGCAAATTAGTTTATAATTAATGTATAATATATTCGAAAATTAGAAATTCAATTCTTTCACCGATACCTTTTCGTACAAAACCATATTTAACGATATTTTGTCCCATTGTTTCTTAATGAGCACTTTTTTATCGTTTAACATTTAAGAAATGTTTTGTAAATAGCGTAACACTAAAAAGAATTGAATAATGTGTAAAATATAAATTATCATGGAAATACATCACATAAATTTCAAAAGTCTTCATGATAATATTTTTAAAATAATTGCTGTGAATGAGACTGAAAATAACATTTCAACGAATTTTTCTTGTTCTCAATACTTTTTATTAGTTTAAATTATGAAATAATTGTTATTAATGAGAATTAAATACATATTTTATATGCTTTTTCTTAGCCATCCATTATTATTAATACAATTATTTTTTTTTAAATTTTAAATATTTGTTGTTTCCACGTTTTTACGGTATTTTATTTATTTAATTCTAAAAATTACTGTAAAATGATCTTCTATATAGTTCATTTTGGGTTACATTTCCAACATCACTCTGTAAGCATTTGTCTAACTTCTTTAGTTTTTATTGTGATCTTTTAACGAAATAGAAAAAGAAAAATATCGTCAAAGTGCCAATCCATCTCATGTTTCTATTTTTTGATATTAAATAAAGACAAACTAATATTAATTAATATTCGATATAAGCTAAAATTAGTAAAAAATACATATCACAAATTATTAGTCTTTTGCAATGAATGTGAAATGTATAGACTTTAAATCTGAATTATTTGTAAATTCTGTCCAGTAATAACTTTTCACGAGGGGGTATAAACTTTCACTTACCTTTTGACTAACTGTAAGTTACATGTATCTCTTGAACATTTTCAATGAACTAAGGTGATTTTATAACAGAATTGATTTCAAAATATTTCAAAGAATCGATTGAGAACGGCATTATATTCGAATGATCTAATTTAAGGACATTTATTCAAATAATCAGAATCGTGAATATTTATTAAATAATCAGTATTAGGGATATTTGACATTAAAGTTACAATTTTGGTCAACTGAAAAGGCAACGATATCTTGTTATAGCATGCATATTATTGTGATTCCATAGGCAATTTGAGAAATAAATCTTATTAAAAATTAAATTTCAGTTGCTTATTTGACTCAAAGAGAGATAAATAAAATCAACTGTATTTATTAGGAAAAAAAGTTACATTTAATTCTACTTTTATTTGAAAAAGCTATATTCTGATTTAAATATTAAAAAATATACTATTGTTTTTAAATGTTTTTTCAATGCTGTGAATGTTTAAAATATTCATTTATATCGTAAAGCGTTTAAGTTTTAGGAATATACATTTATGCTTATTATCATGTAAAGTGTTTTTAATGAAACGCATATGTGTAGACAGATACATTTGGAATATTAGAGAAAAATAAAGAAAAAGGATCTTAAATAAAAGAGCCCATTAATTGTAATTCTCTAAGAATAAACAAATTAGTTACAATAAAACAATAATTTAAGAAAGCTAAACAGTTGTGATTGCATGTGTACTTATCATCAATTGATTTAAAATCTGGAAAAATATGTTAATCCATAAGATTCCTTAAGAATTTTCCAAAAATAAAACAAATTTTGCTTTCTTAAAAAAAAAAGTCATTTCATTATATTAAATAGAGTAACCATAGGGAAAAAACCGTGAATATTTATCAATGCTTATGTACTTGAACATATAGTACCCAAAATTCCTACCGGCCGGGTAGCCGAGTAAGTGATTGAGGTGTTTCAGTCGAGTAGCGTATTGAATCCTGATTCTACTAAAGATCCGTGATGTTGTGGTGCTAAATCATGTTAAAATCTGTCGAAACTCAAAATTCGATAATGTAGTGCCAGTTCATGTGTCATTCTCTTCGCTTGACCGAAAACCCAAAATTACGAGGTTCGTTACAATGAACTTGCTGTTGCTCTTATGTGAAGACTTTAAATGATAATCAATCTATTCTGACATAAGCAAAAACACTAAGAAAGGTTATTCATAAAGGTATAAAACTGACTTTTAAATTTACTGTTATATTTCTGGAATTATTAAAAAATTTGACTTCTCAAAACTATCTGACATAAATATGGCATTTCCTAAAATAAAGTAAACAGCTCCCAAATAATCATTTCAAGAATACTACTGTTATGTTTTGCAAAATTTTTTATAATATATTTCAGTGATTCTTTGCTAGACAGCTGCTTTTTATAACAGCTCATTTTAGACAAAACCAAAACCAGAGAAATTTTTAAAAATATAACATTATTTTCTATATGTAGGAAAAGATATGACTTAAATATGAATACATTCTAAATACCAATTTCGATATAAAACATATTAATTATGTTTTAAAATGGTAAACTAGTAAGTAAGGGCATTTAATATGAAAATAACATCAAAATGAAATACTACATTAATTACTTGAATTTATGATTTTGTGATGAATCTTAGTATTAATTTTGGCAATTTACACTTATAGAGAATAATAGTTATAAATTGCATTTAATTACTATTCATAAATTCATGATGATAAATCAATCAAAATTAAGTCAGAATGGCTTATTTAAAATTATTTTTTAATTTATTTTAAATTATTGCTATATATGTCCACCAACTGTTTTTAAAATCTTATTTTCTACCTCTAAACTTAACTTTTAAAATTTATGTAACTCAATACTTATTTAGAAATTTGTTATTAATCTTCAAAATATTTTATTTCTTTTCTAATCTGTACTGATCGATAATTGATTTTTGCAATATAATGCATTAAGCTTAATTTGAATATCATATGCATAAAATAATATAATGTAATTTTGAGGAAAATATGTTAATGTTAATTATTTTAAAATTTTAGAAATCAGTTTAGCAACATAAAATTGAAAATGAACATTTTTAAGGCATTTTACTTACTCCTTAATATTTCACCATTTAATCTAAATTAAGTGTGTGATGAACAAACATTTCAGAAGTATTCTTAAATTATATTGATTAAATCTTCATGACATTTGACACACAAATGACTTTCAACATTTTAATGTTTTCAATACATTGAAACATTTTTTAAGTAAAGCACTCGATTTATAGAAATATGTAATGTAATTTGCGAAACAAGATACATTGAAAAAGCAATGATGCATTAGAAAATTAGGAAAATGATATTTTTAAATATATCATAAGTTACATAAGTATATCATATTAAATAAATGCCCTTGCAAATTTACCTATCTGTAACAGCATCGTGGGTAAGAAAATAGTTATTTTGGGGATAAACTTTCTCTTATATGTAAAAGTAAAATATTTTTTAGCAATTTTCCTTCACTTTTTATACGTTATAAGCACAAAGAAGAACTAAAAATGATAAGACTCTAAGAAATATAAACTTAACTTCAGTTTATGTACAGAAATTCAGTAAATTTGATTATTATTCATCAGAAAATAAGGTAACTAAAACTGTAAGTAATAAAATTAACTATCGCTAAAGAGAAAACATTTGTATAACTAAGCCCACATAAAAACATTTATTTAATTTCAAAAATAATGCATTACAGTTTTTTTTTTATTTGAAGCTTGTTATCACTAATTGCTTTGTTAAACTCATCAAAAAAATTAGTGCTTCTAAAAGCTTAGAATGTAACATTACAAAAACAAAAAACAAACCAGTTTGAAACACTAATTAGAAATTTAAACAATTGTTCTCTAACTTTTTGATTCCAATTCTGTACTACTTCTTCGCCTGAATGTTTCTCTTGTATCCAATTCCACAGAATCTCTTTTAAAAAACCAAAATAAAAATCGAAGAGCGAGCTTCGCTTTCCAATCATCCCTTTGAAAATTTTCTAACGGAGTGTTAAAGATATCTTTTATTCCAGCTTTGGTCCTATACTTATTGGTAATTGGCAAGGCCACGAGGCTGTTGCCAGATGCGTGAGAAGAATTTCCGATGGAGCATGAATGGTGAGCACCACTTGCTTACTCCTCGTTGAATCTGGTATAAATGAAGAACTATTCAGCCGGATATCTTTGTTTGATGCAGCAGGATCCCAACTTCCAAGTTGATTTTAGAAAATGAATGGGAATACTTTCTTTTTCCTATAGCTTAATTCCTCTTTTGTGAGGAATTTGTCCAATGCTTCCTATTACACGTTTTATTGGTTTTCAACATTTCTTTCTTTTTAACGCAGATAAACTTCTGCATTTGAAGTATATAAGAGCGAGAGAATTCAGCATCCTGCAGGGTGTAATGTGTCGGAAATTGTATTTTAAGTATTTCTTAAGTATGTAGGCTGATATTCGCATCTAAAAGTGAAAAGTTAAATCGTTTTTTTTAAATGTGTTAATCTACATTGCTTTTAAAAACAAACACACTTGAATTTTTATTTTTGAAGTATCTATTTCATGAACGATTTCTTATAGACTGTGGAAAAATTTCAAAGTTATATTAAAGTGGTTTCTATTTCTGTTGAGTAAACTGAAATGCGTTTTTAACAAAGTGATTGCAATTGTGAAAAGTTGTGTGATTCACTTCTTTTTCAATGGCGATTAAAAAAACAAAGCTTTTATTTGTATTTAAAAAAAAAGTTTCTTATTGCACTAATATTAATGAATAATAATATTATCTAAATTGATGCAACTTTTTGAAAATATTTTATTTATCCAAAGATATTCAAAAATACTTTTAACAATGTTAAGATTGCATATTTAATATGCATAACTTTTTTTTGCATTTTGTTTATTAACACTAAAATCAAATGAGCTTGAATAAAAATAACTAAAATTTTAATTTAGTGCTACCTAATATGACAAATTTTGAATTTATTAATTAATTTTTTAATAATACTTGTTCATTTGTAGATAAAACATTATAACTTTTATATAACCTTCTTTTCACTATTATTAATTAATACTAATACGATGTTTTCATTTAATTTAATATCAATAAATGTATGTAAATTTGTAAGATAAATCTAAGTTGATAAGTAATCTTGTAGTCTTAAATTTATGATTCTTAGCATGCTGGTTTTTGGCTCGATTCTAGGAAAATATTCATTTGTAATTAAGAGGGGATCTTTTTCATACGTACACACCACTGGTAACTAAGAAACAGGGATATATCCTTTTAAGTTTACTATTTTGAGTAGATTAAACCAGATTCTTTTTTTTTGAAAATGAAATACCAAATAAAAACATTCAAACATGCGAAATGTGACTATTAATTGACGAGATTAATATTGTAAAACATTTTATTTTGATTTCATACAAATTTATTTATTATCACTATGCATCCCTTCTCTATCCCTACAACGCTACATGTGAATCTTCCATTGATCGAAACAGTGTTGGAAGTCATTTGTGAGCTCCTTCAGGACGCGTGCCGCTTTCTCTTTCACAGCTGTAATAGACTCATATTGTTCCTTTAATGCATATTTCCCCATACGAAAAGAGAGAAGTCGCATGGCGAAAGATTCGGCAAATATGGAGGATGGTATAACACTGGGGTTCTATACTTGGCTACAAACCTCTTGAAGGGCAATGAGGAACGATCTGCGTATTGTCTTGGTGCAGAACCCATGTCTTGTACTTCCACAATTTGGTTCGTTTATTTCCTCATCCTTTCAAGAAGTTCAACAAGAACGTGAAGTTAATAACGTTGATTAATATTAATTACACATATTTTGCATGTTTATTTCCAAAATCCAGTGAAGGTACACAATCCCATGAATATTGGAAAAAAAGCAATAATCATATCTTTGAATTTTGATTTGCTCATTCGAGTTTAATTGTCTTTTGGTGAAGATAGGCTCTTCCAGTTTTTGTATTGGCGTTTAGTTTCAGGATCTTCAGTAATAAACTATAATTTGTTACATGTTATTATTCTGTGTAATATATTTGGGTCATTTCAATGCTTTCAAAGGGTGAATACAAACTTTTTTTGAGAGCTCCTTGTTGTTCAAACGCGAGAAGTATATGCACTATTTTGGCATACATTTTATACATGTTAAAATGTTATATAAAATTTTCGGACGGATTATTTGTCAATTTCCACAGTCTCAGCAATCAAACGATTATTTTACAATTGATCAGATGTAGCCAGATAATTGATTTTTTTCGAAATTGTAATCAGTTTTTAACGTAGAAAGACGGTCAGGGCATGAATCGACCATCTTGAAATATCTTAAACTACTCAAAAACACGTGTACGTGAAAAATATTTATCGCCACTTCTTCCAGTGGCTGTTTTTTTCCAAGTTTCATATGAAATTTCACAACAGTTGGTTGCTCTATTGTTACACATATAATTTTTTCCGGTGAAATAAAGAAAAATCACTCTAATGCTAATGAAGGCTACGGCTATACGGATATGTTTAAGAAGCGAGATTAGGAATTTCGGATTCTGATAGCAAATTTGAACGAAATAATGAATGTCATCAGTATTCACATGCTGTAAATTAGTAGGTATTACATTCATCATGTAATTACCTGATTATTCTGTTTATTAAACGTGCATTAGTTATTTTGCAAAGCAAATAAATTGTATTATTTACAGTTTATTTCTTGTTACTACAATCTATATATATTTGACATTGACAAATGTAATATGTTTCATAATTATCTGCATTTCTCTCTTCCTATTTCTTCCTATATCATAAAATTAAATGTCAAAGCTATATTGCATTCTATATGGTAGGGTATCAAGACAAATTTACCGTGAAGATTGATTGAAATTTCAATTTGTGTCTTAAAAATTTCTTTTCTTTCTTTTTACTTTTTAGTTTAATAATGTGAATTATTATAAATCATTTAAGAAATAATCCTACAGATAAAACTTACGTACAAAACTTTAATAAAATTATTCTTATAACTTTCAAATGAAGAGAAAGTACTCTATCTAATTCAAAATAAAAAGTTAAATCTAATATTGCTATCATCCTAGCCAGGAAAAACTATTATTATGTGGTAAGGCTCAATAACATCAAAAGTTGTTAATTTTTCTGAAATTAAATTCATTTGTTTAAGCGTATAATATTTTCATTCAAAAACAAATGTAAATTATGAATCTATTTATTATAAATAATTCCAAGTATATGAGACAGGGGGATTAATTGCACTTATTTGAGAAATGTATATAAATACATAGATATAGCTTCTAAAAATATGAAGTCGATAAGGACTCACCACATATTTAAAGCAATGAAGTATTAAAATGTATCTTTTTAAAAGTAATAACCTATTATTCGTATCGAAAAATATCATTCAGTACATTTTTCATTTAATATTTTATTTATACGTAGCTTCAAAGCACCTCTCAAATCCTCTTTAAACTAAATAAAGCATACACACCAAAATGATTGTCGAAAATACATTCAAGATTCACTTTTTCAAACCTCTTTCCACTAGCAAATTACACGACTGTAATATATTCAAGAAAGGCAAAGCCTTTAATGTGTAAAATATGTATGAATTCTCGCCGAAGAATGCCGTATTATGCAAATGAGATATGATAGTAGCGCGAATTTTCGGCTCTCTAAATCTCAACAATACACTTTTCTAAGAACTCATATGTAGCTATTATATACAGAGATAAAGTTATGCGATTCATGTTGTAAGCCATTAATTTTTAAATATGTGAAGTAATGAAGCTATAAGTACAGTAATCGTTAAGGGAAAAGCTAGAATTATTCATTTGCGAATCGGTTGAATTTTACATCTAAAGAAATGGCACTTTTCACATACGTCTTTTTTAAAATAAGGACTTCATTACTCTACATTGCATAGGGAATATTTTATTATTGCATTCGAAATTTATTATGGAAGTATTCGAACTGAACCTTATCTGATGTTCACAAATGCGTCTCTTATAAAATTAAGGATCTTCTTTTTTAAAATTTCAATAAATGTGAACAATCATTGCAATCGAATGAGATACAAAAATAGAATAATCGAGAAATAACTTAGGTGAAGAAAACACTGAAAGGTAAATAATATTTTTAAGAATATTAAGCTGAACTACGGGTTCATTTGTTAATAAATCATTGAAAATAAATTGCAAATTTTTTTTGAAACATAATTCCCATTTGCCATTCAAACCACTGAATTATTTCTTCAATGAATATTATCTTATTTAAATCCCATACTGTTAATGATATAGTAAGTCTAAACAGAAAAATATTCATCTAATTCCAATAGCGATAATTAGAAAAAAGTAGAAAAATGATAAAGAAATTCAATACTAATTTTGCATTCAATATAAACAATTTTGTAATTTAGAACGATTTTTAATTAACATTTCTTTATGTCTTTTTACTTTTAATAATTTTAAATTTACAAAAATAAAAAAAAAATTTTGATAATTTTCTATTTTTTCTATTTTATTAAGGATCATATTTTAATCACAATTATTTAATCAAAAGTATTTAAGTAATAACTATTTGTGTTCAGTTTGTTTTCCATTCACCTTAAAATTTAAGACATTTCTTTAGATACTGGATAATATACAAGTTCATTTGTACTCTTATAATATTCAGATTTTTCTGAAGAGTCTTTCTAGAAGTAATTTGTTCGGAAAATTTTAATCTTATTTAGAATGGTATCGGAGTCTGGTGGATAGAAAGCAGCATTTGATACATTTATATTAAACTTAAACATTTACAACAGTCGTGTTAAATATATTTGAAATGGATTAGATGTTAAAACATTGATTGAATATTCGTATTCTATTGGTGTTTTCAGATGTTATCAGTATGCTACTAACTATATTACTTTCCTGTAGTCAACAGTTATTTCTGTGTAAGACGATTATTTCTTTGTAACATTGATATTGTTATTCGCCACAATTTTATGTAAATCTGAAATTTTTTTTTTTTCCACAGACACATTATCATCAAAACTCCTATTATATCAATTATTAATAACATTTTTAACATAATTTTATAAAATTTAACAGCAAATATATTACTGTTTATTCTGAATTTTTGATATTTTTCTGACAAATAAATGCAGCGAAACTGATAATTTTCCTTTTAAGAAAACTCGACAGAAATTAGGTAAAATTTCATGACTGATTTTAAAGAGCTTTATTTTAAAGCTGTACAAATTATAACAAATATCATTACTTGAGTTTCTGGGACTTTAATAAAATTAAAAGTGGAAAAAAAATGTATTCATAAAATCAATCTTTAACAATGTTTCTTTTGTATTTTGTTCAGTTTCAAGTTTGTACCACTTTATGATTTTATAATATGAACATCAATTCTTAATAAAGCGAATAATTTTTCACTCAATCAATTTTTTCAGTTTTGATTTCAAATCGAAATAAAATAAACTCTCCAAGACAAAAACTAACAACAAAAAGTAAAAAAAAAAAGATAAAAAAGAAGAAAAAAAGAGGAGAAACATTTTTTGTCTCACGCGTGACAAGTCTTACCTTTCAAGCCATCCAATTCGAAGCAAAAGCCATTTGTCATTTCCTGCCGTTTTACTACAGATTTCTTTTATTATAGTATCGACTTCAATGCTTTATAAATAGCTTCTCACAATTTCAAATAAAGAAAAAAATTACCACTCCATCCCGTTTCTCTACAGACAAATCGAAGTAAAATCCACCATCACACATCACTCAAAATTTTAGAGACAGGTGACTTGAAAAACTAGAACAATCTGCGATGGAATATCTCGATCACCTCCCCTCATTTCTCTGCCATCTACTTTTATGACTTTTCCAGATATATATCTATATGAAATTTCTCTCTGCACTGATGTCTTTTTCTCCACTTTCCTCGGAAGATTTTATATTCTGTTTCTAGCTATTTTTTACCTTCCTTTCTCTTTCCTCATACTTGCTCCGACTCAACATAACTTTTCTCAAATGAATTATAACTATTCGCTAAAACATTGTTGAATGCTCTACATTTTATCTAAACCATCGAAGTTCATGTTTCTAAAACTCTTGCAGTAAAACAACTTTTTTTTTTAAAGTAAGATAAATGGTGATTGAGTTGTGAACTTTTTGAGAGTTTTTAAACGGTATGTGTTCAAGTTGTCTTTCTGTTCGATATATTGTAGCGAAAATTAAGTCTCCAAAGTCAAAAAGAGTTGAATATTTCATTTTCTTTTTTATAATCTTGTGGAAAGTTTATTTGATGGAGAAAGAAGGAAAAATATGTGCTATGTGAATGCTAACCTAGTTTTTTTTATTTTTTTCTATATCGCATTTTGAAAAAAACATTATGAATTTCGTGGGTTTACTTCTAGTCTTTATAGTTGTTTCGCTTAAGATTTAACTACAGTAATAAGCTAAATTATGGCAAAATATTTAAGTTTTATCTTCACTATCGAACTTCTTTTTTACTTTTAAGAATATTGGAGTGAATCAATATTTATTTATACTTCGATGGGAGTAATTTCTTGAAAATTTTTAACGGTATCTAACGAAGAATTTTTTCGAGTTTGGCTGTGAAGAATAAATGAAAATTAAGAATTCTAAAATGTTTAATCTAAGACTTTCAAAATCTTTTTTGTTATGATTTAAAGCATAATATTGTTGAAAGGCTTAAATAATTTTTACATCAAAATTAAACTAAAGCTACGAAAATAATATTTCAGGTGAAATAAATTATAAATCTTGTATGAATATTTAATAATATATAAATATATTTGCATTCGATTGGAAATAATTTTGATTTGATAAACCGTACATATTTTTAATTTAATTTTTGGCTCGACTATGAACGAAACGTTAAAGAATGAAATATTTACTGGCTATTTCTCACTCAATTCAAAAAGCTATAATTATTTAAGTTATAGTTTAATGTTATTAGACAACTTTGAAATACATTTTAGCATTTTTAAACAATTTTACATTATTTTAATATTTTAAAGTAGTTTAATATTTATCGTTTGAAAAACGGACAAATGCATGTTTGCTTTTATTCATTCCAACTTATCTTGTAAGAGTTACTGTGTTAATTCCTGGAAATATTTTAATACAAAAAACAATAGTTTAAAAAGTAGAGATATTATTAATTATTATAGAGTTTACTTATGCATAATTGTATTCTTAAGTCAAGTAAAACTGTATCATAAACTGTATTTTCTAGTGCTAAATAAATCAATGTCAAGGCGAGGCTAGTTTTATGTCATTATTATCTCAGAGTTAATTTCGAATTAAATCTTAAGCCATTGCTGAAATATAATTGAATTATAATTTATAATCTATAAGAATATTCCCTTAAAACTAGAATTGTGCAAAATGTTAAATTAAAATTTCTTTAAAGTCTTAACTTTATCAATATTGAGAAAGAAGTGTTGAATGATGTTTTATCATTTTTTTGTCTTTCACTATTCTGCGTCGCTATTACACGAAGTATTTTTGGAAGATTATCGTTTTGGGGGAAGTGAGATTAGCAAAATTCATTTCAATTGTATAAATTTTTAATACAATTTCAACTTCACAGATCAATACATTTTACCAATATGGTTGATTGCTTTACTAATAACTAAAAAGTAAAATCCAAAGTTTTTAATTCAAATCCTATGTTCTAATATAGAAAATTATTCTTTCAAGAAGAAGGATAACAAAATAGGAAGTAAAAATTTCTTAACATATTGCAATTTATCTGTTTCTTTTAATAAATAATTTATTCCCTATGCATTAATGCTTACCAAAAAATAATACATGTGTAAAATATGAGAATCTATGGAAAAGGAACCCATAAACAATATGCACAAACTGAAGAATACAGTAAGACATACATAATTACAGCCAAATTAAATTTTATCAATATATTTATAAAAAGATACAATCAGTTCACAATAACAAAAAAATGAATTAAAATAAAAATAATGTATTCTTCTTATCCAAAAAAAATTTTTCTGATGAGTTTTGTGCAATAAATGAGAAATATTCGTTTAAAGGCATATAATTTAAGTTATTACATAAAAAAGTAGTTTTATGTAATAATACCCAAAATAAAAATGCAAAAAGGAAAAAAGTATGCATATGCATTAAAACAAAATCTAAATACATTGAAATACAATAAGATATCACAAACCCTCTGCACACAGGTAGGTGTGTGTATAACGTTCCATTGGGTGTGAATTGATACGTCGAAAAACATCTGTGAAGGTAAAAAACGCACCTCCCCTCTAACCTGTAGTAAACTTTTCCTATACTTGCTTCGATGGTTTCCATTTACCTTAAAGCAATAATTTATTTCTGGTCGTGCACATAAGTATGTATGAAAACTTTGTGACGCCTGCTTACACTAATCTGACTATCATGAAACAGCGAAAAAATATCTCTCCTGAGCAGTATGCAACTTTTTTTTGAAGAGGTGAGCTGGGAAGAGCCAGTTCCGATTGATTATAATGTTTCAGATCTCAACGAAGCGGAGGTGACCATGAAACGGATACTGATATGGATGTGGAGCCTTTTCATGAAAACTTAAGGAATAATTTCTTTTCAGGGGAAAAACTTACTATTCATGGAAAGCTTGAGCCTTTCCTTGGGTGATGTTCTCTATCATGAACACTTAGAACAGGAATTCAAAAAAAATTTCATCGATACGGACTACAAAAAGATATAAAGCAGTAGTTAATGCTGTTGACCAACTCAGTCCTTGTTCCACGGACGTCAGATAAACGTATAGATAGCCAGTGGTGACATATGATATTTTGAATATTGGGTTATAAATGCTCATTTTCAGTTAGATTTCAAAGAACGAGATTTCTCTTCAGATTAAAACGAATTTTTTGGAAAATTCTAGCTATAGTGTTCTTCCTTCAACAGCGCTTGGAGAGGAAATATATTTGTCTGGGTAACAGAGCGTGAATACGGAAATTGCTACCCTCAAGCGATACATCCGAAGAACTGCATTTTAAGAAGAAAAACGTTGAAAATGCTTTCATCGTGGCAGAACTAAAGACACAGTTACACTACTATTACTTTTTTGGAGAGCCATCTCTCTCAATTTTGTTGTAAAACATATGTTTTCATTATGAAACACTCATGTCACACAAGCAGTAAGACGAATATGACAAGTGGTTTTAAATGAAATAACAAAATATAAATGAAATTTTGATATAATGCATTAATAGAAAATCTATCAATTTTTTGACTGTTTTATTTGTTCCTTTAGTGAGCATGAAAACCTTATTAGCTCCTATGTTTCATCTTGTGTTTCTAGAACTATTTGTTTGATAGCGTGTAATCGTTTACATGATTTTCAGTCTTGAAAGTACGGTATATACGTAAGAACTTGTATTTTCTAATCACTTTTTAGGTTTCCTAAAACAAAAAGTGAAAGATTTAACGAACGTACTTTATAATAATTTTAAATCTGGTATCTGCTATACTTAAAATTGTACTTTTTTAAAGGAAGAACAAAAATAAACCAATGAGGATTATATAAGTGTCTTACATTTTGAATTTCTAGAGTTTTGTGAATATGGAATATATATATATATATATATATATATATATATATATATAAATATATTATATATATGTATATATATATGTATATATATTTGTATATATATATATATATATATATATGAAAATAAATTGCAAATTTTAGCTATTATTAAATCCAAAATTCAGACCAGACTTGTTGCATCAGTAAAATTAAACTATATGGATAAAATGCTATATGACCCATATGCAGCACATCACATCAATGAATATTTCTTAGAATATTTTAATGCGTCTAATCAGTCACCTCTACTCTCGACTCTCTGCTGATGAATATTCTAAAGGAAAACGAGCTTAACACGGACACGCACATTGAAGTTTAATCGATATAGTAAAGTCATACAAAAAGTCTCTATATAAAACCAAAATAAAATATCTTCAAGATTGTAGTTTTCTACTAATACAAACTTCATATAAGTTTTAGTTTATATGTACTATCCCCACTAAAAGAATAGAATAAATACCTTATTTAAAATATATATTTCAGAATTTGTTTCAATATTCATTCTAAGCTTATTTATAAATCCCTTTAGAATAAAATGATTTGAAGTTGTACAATACCAGAGTATTTCAAATAAAGGATATAATAAATCTAGTTGTTTACGAAGGCGGAAATTTTCTAAATCCAGTCTCAAAACCTGAGTAGGAATGCACGCATACATATGCTGGTGTTAATTCCAGTAACTTTAAATTTTGCTCATTAAAAGGGTTCTATTTATACCATAATTATTATATTGAACTTTTTTTAAAAATAATACTTACAAATAAAAATTAAGTACTTATATTTTTGGGGTTTTATGTTAACTTATTTAACTGCTAAGAAAGTCAAATACCTTAACGAAAATATGGCAAACAATGAAATAGATTTCTTAACACAATTATCAGTTTAGACTCATTGTCTTTAAACATTATCTTTAATTACATTTTATCATTTTTTTTAAAAAAATGATTTAGTAGGATTTGTATCCGCTACATATGTTTGTTTCATGTAATTTTCAAATAGGTTTGTTACATTGGACACTGATAATATTTCTTTTCACTTAAGGACGTTTTGGTAATTTGAATTGAATGCAGTTGCAACTCCTTGTCAACCAAAATGAAAGGTTATTAGTTAAATTTGGTGAATATAAGAAAAATAATAAATCAGAAATAATGATACATAGGTGAAATATAATTGAAAGAAGAGAAGGGAGCTGGAGGATAACAAGCTAATAGATGTATAAATTGGAGTGAATCATCGTAATAAGTATTTTATATCGAATGTAGTTGGAACTGAATCCTTATAAGAATAAATAAGGGCTGAATCTGCTATAATTAAGAAATGCTTGAATAGGAATTGATTATTTGATAAGCTGAGGCTTTGTAATTGAAATATAAATTAGGATTAATCGAATTAAAAGGGTATCGAAGGTAGAGCCTAATTTTTGTTAGATGATAAGGTACGTTGTCATTTTCTTACGTATCTTCAATTGAAGTTTCAATCTTACTGACTATATAATTAGATTTCCAGAAGTGTTTCGATTGTTAAATAGAGGAAATTTGCCACAAATCTTTCCGTTCAAGTTCTTGAAAAACTTTCCAATCTTAAAAGCTTAATTGCTACAAATTTTATAAATATCCCATTGTATCAGTATTTACAACTTTATGCTAGTTAATATGAATCATGCTGATTCAGAAAGAATAGGGAATCATGCTGATTACAAAAGAGTTGCATACTTTTAATTAGTAAACTAGATATGCTCTATATAAATAAACAAGGCTAATAATCAAACTGTCTTCATTATAGAATGTGAACAATCCTCTTAAATATACTTCGTTCGAAGTAGGAAGAGGAAATGTGTGTCAGAATTATCCGGTAATCTTCTTGAATAATCCAATCGGGTCAGTGTCTTTCTACATTCGGAAAATTTCGGAGACATTCGGAAGTTTAATTAACCAAATAAGCGGCGTCGACATAAACCTGCTGAGAGAGTTAATTATTCAAATTTCAAAGCCTCCGTTGAGTGATCATAATAATGTAAAAGATTTAATTATTTTACTGAAGGAAACAGTGTTTCTTGGAAAACTAGATAAACTGGAAATATCGCTAATTTGTCTCCTCGAGGACTGAAATCCGAAGTGGTAAATAAATTAAATATTGCTTCGAATAACTCTTACAAAATTATTGTAATTATTTTCCAAATGACAGAAGATGTCGATGCATTTGACGTCACTGTGCCAAGTAAGTGCTTAAGTTTTATTAATAATCCATTGCAATTTGGGACCTACTACTTCGCCTAAATTTAAATTAAGAGACTTAGATAAAACTATTAGTACGACATTCCATTGATCTTATCTCAAAAGTACTTTCCAAATGAGAAAATTAATAAATGTTTGGGATTTAATTGCGTAAAAAGGAGATATGCAAAGATATAAGTCACCTTAATTCATATGAATCCTTCCATATTTTTTATGAGCCTAGCATCGATATACATTCAAAGATAAATATAAAAATTAATGAAGTGTAGGAGTATATTTAAATTCCGCCCTTTTCAAATTGTATTTAAGAAGATATAACATTATTATAACTATTATTTACCCTTAATTCTCTCAGTATGATATCAATTTTTTCAATAAAAATTTACGTGAAAAATATGTAAATGTTTAATATAAACTAGTGAGAGCATATCGTTTGGAATTATTAGTTTATTACATTTTTTTTAAAAAAAAACATAATGTATGTGTATTTAAAATAGAAACGGGGGATGTGCTCATATGATGATTAAAAATTAATATTCTATCAAAATTGAAACTAAATCAAATTGCATTTAAATTAGAAAATCATTTTTAAATGGTTGTTAGCTTAAAAGTTTAAATTTATTTTTCTGTATTGTTTTAACATCTTTTAAGACCAAATAGCTTAAAACATGTATCAAAAAATTTCATGAAAAGTTAGAATATTTTCAAGGTCGATTATGTATCTTTTATTGAAGTTAATGTATGTACTAATTTTGTACGGACACAAACTAAGATATATCTGAGAAAATAAGGAGACGTCAAATGTCCTAGAAATATCACTTTTACAAATGAGTTTGCATATAAATGAATGAATGCCAAATAAAATAAGTAGGAAGAAGAAATAAACAGTTATTATAAGATTGATGATGAATTTTCTGATACAAATTTAAGTAACAGTTATATACAAATTTTGAATCGAAAATAAACAAATAAATTGTTTTTAAAATATACGGTACTAAGATTTAACTTTATATTTGAAATATTTAAGAAATCAGTAAATATTCGCTTATTTTTTAATAAACATTTTTTATTTTTATTTTCAATATATTTATTTTGAATTGTTTAATTTATAAACTATAGGGGGAAAGACACATTTAAGTGAATTGTAAGATTATCAGTCTTATGATTTTCATATTTATTTCTAAACAGGTTATCAATACATGGTGAAAGCAAAAAGAGGATATGAAATCGTGACATTGAAAATAAGTAATATTTTTATAGTTATTTTTTTATGTGCATTCGAAAAGTTATTACTTAAAAGAATATATGAAAAATGCTACGCAAATATCAAATTTCTTTCTTTTGATTTATGACATCATAAAAGTAAACTATTTTGTATTTCACTCTAATGAATGCTTATAGATTTCATCATAATCATACTCGTTTAAAAATACATAATAAACTTTTGTTGATATTTTGATATTCTCCAATTTAAAGAAAAAATCATTTAATGTATGCATTTCACAGCATATAATGTTAATTAATTTTTTATCTTAGAATAAATCATCTTCGTTTTCAATAACATTATTCTAATAAACATAAATATTCAATCCTATACTTAATAGACCTAGATTTTTTTCACATTAACTTTATTCCCTTTTATTTGCTAAGGAAACGCCTACGAAATATAAGGGGTTCTTTCAAATCAGAAATTGATTAGTTGTAAAAAAGGCCTTAATTTTCTCAGCAACAGCATTTTGATTCAGTCCTTTATTTTATAAACATGTTGTATAGGGTATTGAAACTATAATGAGATCGTTTTCTAGATTTTGAACTCAAAATCATGCATCATGTTATGACGTATTCTCGAAAATAAAAATCCTCCGAAAACCCCAAATAATTTATATAGTCTCCTAAAAGTGTCCACTATGAATCAATCAATGTCATTGTTTGTTTTTCTCACTTACTTCCAAAAGCATCTGCGAAATGTGGCGTA
This sequence comes from Nephila pilipes, assembly GCA_019974015.1. Lineage (NCBI taxonomy): Eukaryota > Metazoa > Arthropoda > Arachnida > Araneae > Nephilidae > Nephila > Nephila pilipes. The sequence continues at coordinate 39,168 of BMAW01072987.1, forward strand.
AGAAAATGACAAATAAAATCCTTTGTGAGACAAGTGATGAATAAAAAAAAATAATATGTGAGATGAGGAATAATGAAAATAAAATTTTACTCAAAATGTGTTGCAATCAAAACTTTACGAGAAAAATTCAACTTGGCTCCAATCCAACTTCAAGAAACGTTTCTTGAGTCAACTTCAGGAGTAAAGATCATGCCCAGAGGGATGCATTAGAGGATAAAAATTAAATTTGCAGTAACACGAATGATCCAGCAGTAACCTTTTTTTCGTGCGTTACTTTAGGATATAAGTAAAAATCACTTTATTAAGAACCAGGAAAAGGTCAAATGTTACGCCGATATGGTTTCCTCACTTGTAATGATATTAGTATCAGTTAAACTCCCATATTAATGTTATCATAATGTATTTAGCCAAAGTTTATTCAGTATCAAGTTCTAATAGAGTTTTCTCTTCTATTTCAGTGATGAAACTGAAATTAATTACTTTAATTATTTTTTAACAAACAACACAGTAAAGGAAAGTCAATAATAAAATTTGCTTACCTGAAGTGAAAGAAAAATATTGAACTAATTGGAAGTTCCAAAACTATTTTAATGTGTGAGAAAGTAAAATGTCAATTATTTTCAAACAAAAAAAATGGAGTTAATTTTTCTCACCAACCTTTAAGGTAATGTGTAAAAATAAGTTTTGCTCTTAGTGATCACAATAAGCAAATATTGTTAATTATTTATCATTTATTTCATTTATATCACGTCACTTGTCTTTTTACATTACTGTGAATTTAATATAGTAAAAATATTTAAAAAGACAAAATGCCAGAAAGAAACGTAAAAATAAATAAAAAATAAATGAAATATGGAACCCAACAAATCAAAAAGCAATTTCGGGGTGAGGATCGAATATGCGGGGTTAAACTAAACTTGAATATATATTTATATATATATATATATATATATATTGAAAATTTATGAAAAAAAAATTAAATATTTAAAAGACAAAAAGCCAGAAAGAAATGTAAAAATAAATCAAAAAGTAAATGAAAATATGGAACCTAGCAAGTCAAAAACAATTTCGGGCTGAGGACCGAATAAGCGGGGTTAAACTAGTTCAATGGTACCAACCTTATATATATATATATATATATATATATATATATGTATGTATGTATAAATATAATTAACTGACTTCTCAGAAGTTTTGATTTAGAGTTTTATGAAGTTTAGCAGAATGGTATATATATTTTAAAACACATGTATAAAAAGAAATAAATATACAAATTGATGCATATATGAAGTAAACCTATATCTTGAATTGTTAAGTTAATTCCCTATGAGAAACACAATCAACATTCATATCCTTACCTATATTCACCAGTTTCCTCATGATAATCTCTAGAGTTCTCTATCTGCTTCAGATCAGTAGAGTTTATCGGCTACAATAATTGTTCGGTGACATCACTTTCAAAGAGCCCCTTAACGATACTAGCTTGATGTATATTGACTTTATCATCCAGAAAGAAAAATAATCCGTTCCACATGAACCTATGAAAAGTCTTGTAGAAGGCTCTAAGACCTCTTCCTGATATATCTCGAAGGTTACAGATTATCTGATTAATAATTGATTGGGCGTATGACCATCCATCATTGTTCTTCTCATCACACTTTTCCTATTGAAACGTCACATTCCGTTGTATAGAGGGAATATTTCAAATTCATGATTATTTTTAGGTATAAAAACTTTTAACATCTGACGCTAAGTTAAGCTTCGATTTATCAATGAGCATAAGAAAGGTCCATTGGAGTTAACTCCACTTTGATTTTCATTTCACCAATTAAAGCAATTTCTGTTTAATTAGGAAGATAGAGAAACTTCCACTTTGGTTCTATTGGCATAAATTCCTTTTACATTGTGCTTTACATACATAAATTGTGGTGATAAACAGCTTAATTGATGGCAACGATCTTTTAATTAACTGTACCACTGTAGACGTTCTGTTATGACAAGCGTTTTTTTTTTCATGTATCGATGCTGAGATCCAGTTTTTATAAGTTAGGACCATGTCCAGGCCACTTTACAGTGTTATAGTTAGAGAACCTCAAAAGTAATAAAAATATAAAATTGCTTCATAAGTGTAGAGATTATTTGCCTTCAACTGTCACACATCTCCCCGATTCGATAATTATCAACCCTGCTTCAATGCGTCTGATAATTTGCCCCTTCAGAGATTCATCCAAATGATAATTAGGAATAGTAATAATTCATTTACAGTCCTTGCACACCAAAATCAGATGCTGTGTTTAATTCTGAATCGCCAATAATTACCAAACAATGCCAAACATACGTCCAACCAGACTTAATATAAGGCAAAGAGCTTATTCCAGTTAGTTATTCTGTAGTGTTTTTTTTTTCTTTTCGAATACGATTAAATCAGAGATTCGTAACAAAAGCAAATTTTGTTGAAATAGTATTTTCATAATTTATTGATTAGATCCTAAAAAATAGATTCAGGTAGTAAATATTTTATAACTGATGGACAATATTTTGATTATTTAAGGCAATTAAATCATCAGAAACTGATGGCTTTAAAAGTAAAATCATGAAATTAGAAAATCTTAATGTTGAAAGGTCTTTTACGGCAGATGACATACAACTTCAGAGTAGACTAAATAGTGTTGCAGAATTGGCATAAGATATTCAAAGTATCAAACTGGAATATTACTCACTCTTTAAAGATGGACTATTGAAACATCATTTACAATTAGGTGAGTTACAGGAAAAAATTAAAAGTCCAGGTAAACTTGGAGAAATTATTTGTTTACAGAATTACTCTAACAATTCTCAGTATCAGAATAATAAGCAATTAATAAAATAAATTCTAAATTATTAATATTTATTTACCGTATTTTCATTTTTAAAACTTAAAAAAAAGGATTTATTTTAAATTGTAATTAAATAGTCTGGTAATTAATAATGAGTCAATGAACAATTTACAAAAAAGTTTTTATTTACGTCCCCCCTTAAAAGCTTATGTTAAATATATAACACTTTGATCAAAAACTCCCGAGACTAACCCAGAGATGGCGCTCGTAGTAAACCAGTAACCAGGTCTTTCTAGAGTACTAACCTTTGCTTGAAACGAGTCAAAATTTTAAGTCGATCGGACTGGAAAAAAAATTTTTTAAATTAAATTAAAGAAAAGTTTATCAAATTAAGGTGCGCGATTGCTCGATGGAACAAAAACAGATCGATGATTCAGAAAGCTGTTTACCCTTTACTCGCAACAAAAAGATTTCTTGCGGAAAAAAAAAAAAAGAAAAAAGAAAAAAAGAAAAATGTTTTTGGAAAAAAACAAAAACAAAAACAAAACAAACAAAAAAAAAAAAAAAAAAAAAAAAAGATTTGGAAAAAGCGTTGGAACGATTGTATCACCCTAAAAGGTGATTAACAAAAGGTGTTATGTTGATGAATAAGAAAAAAATTTGCAAAAAAAATGTTGTTTTCAATTTTAGACTCGGGTGTTATTGATCGATGTGTTAGAAGCACCAAAATGTAATTTCGAATTTTTGATGAATATTTCAAGGTATAGATTTGAAAATATTCCTTTAATTGTAAATGATTATTACATAAATACTTTAATTTTTTTTAAAAAAATCCCATTTCGGAATTGTTTGAAGATTTGAGAAATATAATTGATGTTCTTAAAAAATACCTAAGAGGTTGAAAATTGATGAAATTAGACACAAAGAATGATTCATTTCATCAGTTCTTAATAATTGTTCTTATTCAGAAAATGGATAAAAGAACACGAAAACAGATTTAAAAGAAATATGTACTATTGAATTAACCATATGGGTATTTTTGCAATATCAGCAGAACGTATGCCAAACCCTGGAAAAGTTTCAAGAAAAGCCTTTAATAGTTAATAGACTTAAATTTATGACAATACAAAACAAAATCAATCATTTCACTTACAAATTTATTGGTCCTAAATGTGCATGTGTGTGCAGAATCTAATTTTGTTTATAAATACTCGTTATCTTGAAAACGATTACATTGTAGAAAACTGGACGTTGTCAAACAATACAAGATTTATTAAGTTTCTTAACGACTCTCATAAACTGAAGTTGCTACTTTCAAAATATTCATGAAATTTTTATTACGACTGACATGATTCTTTGCTACATCGTAATCAAAATATGTCCCACCAATATAAAAAATCTTGCCAATCATAGAATCCAAGCAAAATGCTGTTACGAATTCCCATCAAGAACCAGTCACGTCTTCGAATGAAATGTAAGAAAATATAGATGCAATTGAAAATTCAATATCATATGCATTCTCCAATGTAAACATATGTAATAAATCGAAAACAGTTGTGTTTGCAACAACTCTTGTTTGGGTTTGAAGCTCTCAAACAAGATATTTTATTCAGAATCGCTGCTTGCTGAATTGTGAAAGGGAGTTCACAAATATTTTAGGACTGAAAAAGAAAATATATATATATGCTTATGAGTAGTTTGGATGGAAGTGATACAAATGTTAAATTTAAAGTTCAGTCTGTTATTTATATTGGAAATCCATCCTTTTCGAAACACATATATTTTATGTAAATATCAAATATTACACACCTCTGTACATACGCCATACTTAAATTTTAGAACATAGCATTCGTGATCTATCCTTATTAGTGAAGCCTGTGTTTGATAATCCAGATAAAATTGATATGATTCTAGGTATAGAAATGTTGTTGGAAACATTGTAAGAAAGAAAACATCGGGTCACTAGAAATGTAACACTTGAAGAATTAGTTTCCAATCTAAAAGCAATATATATTGTGAAACTATTTTTCGGTGTAATTTCTCCACCAAAGTATGAAAAAATTAGGAAATGAAACACAAGAGTATACCTTGTCAAAATTAAGTCAGGCACCTTGAAATGCCCAGAAAAGAAATTAACCCTTTTAACTACTAAGACTGAATAATAATTAGCAAATACAAATTGTGTTTATTTTACCTATCTAGGATTAACAGTAATTGTAATTTATGTCTTGTATTATTAGTTGTATGGTACAATAATGTATAAGTGTGTTGTTATGGGTGAATGTTGTACTTATTTAAAAAAAAAGAATTATGTCCTACGTTGCAATATCGAGCGGTTTGCTAATGAATGAGTCATCAAATCACTATACTTCTAATCGCCAAACCTTTCGGCAAACTGAAGTTCATGTAAAATTGTCTGCCTATTCTAGTTTGGGATTCAGTTGATTTTCCGGAATACGATTCGTTAAGAATCTAATAATGAAATTAAATTCCACTCACAACAGAGTTTTTTTTTAATTTATTGAAATTAGTCTAATTATAACAACTTTTTGATATGCCTATAAAAGATACTCGATCGCTTTTGATTGGATAATGCATACTTTCTGAACTAAATAGATAACATCCAGTGGTTTTTCGTAGAATGTTAGTTCTTTTAGTTAAATATACTTAGACCCATGGACTTTCATATCTTTGGTATTATTGACTTACACTGATAATGTAGTTAAGATTCTTCAAACATCATTCAGAAACCATTTGTTTGCTCTCAACTATCAAAAAATAGTTGCTTACTGCTCATTTTGATATCTCGATATTCAAACAATAGATGATATGTATAAATATATTATAAGATTTAAGCGATACGTGAATAAGTGTTTGAATTTTCTGAAGTTTTATTAAGCAAATACCAATACATTTGAGAAATTCCTCTATAGATATAATTTTGTAATCACTGTACTTAAATGTGAAATGTTTCCTGATTGTTCATGGCTTTTCCACATTTCTTAAAAAAATGTATCTGAGTATTTTGATACATATACTTCTTGTTAATCAAGAGGTTACTAATGTTTTTCTTTAAATTTTCATGAGTTATCTCATATTTTTTTGAAATTGTTTATGTCTTAAAATTAAAATTGCCTCGTGATAAATATTAATAATCAATCAAGAATCCTATAATTTTGATTTTAAGAACTGAAGTACTTAGACATATTTTTATGGATTAAGTTACAAGAATTTTCTCATTTATATTGGATCTTACAGGATGAAATACCACCATAGAGAACTGAATGCAACATAGACGAAGACTGGAGCGAAGATCAGCTGAATATATTACATTAATATCGATATTCGGCATTAAAAATGATCAAAACTACTTAAAAGTATATCCATATATATGATACTGAGACTTTAAGGAATCATAAATTAATCTACACAAAATTTAAATAGTAATACGACTCATCGTTGTATCGTTATACATAGTTTTTACACAATAATAAATCATATTTTAATATATACAAGATGTAAACAGTAATACTATACATTTAGGTGTATCATTATAAATAATATTGAGATATTAAGAAATAATAACTTATTATATGCTCAAGTTTAATTAATGAATAAATTTTGATTCATTTAAATTGAAATGATTATCTATAATGTTTTGCAGTTTAGTGTTTGGGATTGGATTGGTTTTATTACCGTCACAATAAGAATCAACACGATGGCTATTGGCGATGGGCCTTGTAATTTTGAACTTTTGTCAAGTGACGAGGGAGGTACTTGTGTTGTCCCATCCATCATCTAATTTCCACACTATACCAATGGGAGGACTTTAAGCTCAACAAATTTAAGGCTCTCGTCTACCCGCCATTTTGATTTCGTGGACGTAATGTTAATCCTATGGAATTTCGACTTGAATTCTCACATATTTATTATTTGAACTCTTTGAATGCAATAAAGTGCATCTGAGAGAGAAAAAATAATCAATGCTTCTGTGGAATTACTTTCTTCCTAATATTCTTAAAAACATTTTTATTCCAATTTTAACGATTTGTTTTTGAGTTTTCCGGTCTTTAAAGAGTATTTTAAAATATTTTTGAAAATCGGAGGGAAAAAGTAATTCCACAGAAGCATTGATTATTTTTTCTCTCTCAGATGCACTTTATTGCATTCAAAGAGTTCAAATAATAAATATGTGAGAATTCAAGTCGAAATTCTATAGGAGTAACATTAATCTGATGAAATCAAAATGGTGGATAGACGGGAGCCTTTACGGTATCAGCCCTCGATACACGGTGGGCTTGAACCCAAGTCAAGGAGTTCATAACATCAAGGCTTGAACTCACAAATCGATGAAAACCATGCCTGTGAATCTGTGACCATAACCACTAGACTACCACGACCATTGCGCTATTTTGCGCAATGGCCGTGGTGCGCAACCATTTTGATACATGATTCAGAGGTTAAGTAGTTGTGTTAGCTGTAAGATAAAAGACAAAATATTTATCAAATTTTCAGTAAAAATGTGGTTCTTTATGCGTTCACATTAGGGTACTTCACGAGTTACTTCATGAAATAAATGACAAATGATACTTTCATATAATTCCATTATAACATTCCTTTGCGTTAGAGCACAATTAAGTGTTGTCTCATCCTTATAATTGTATTAATTAAACACTCAATAATTATTCTCTTACTCTATTTGTGATTTTTTTTTTATATTCTGAACTATTCGAAACATGGCATTGCAAGAATTCCAAGTACTCCTTTTTATCCATCAGCAACAGCAATTGGACGGAAACTGTAACAATGATCAGTGCTCTCCAAATATATGTCACAAATCACTGTTTATAGTTCTTACACAGAATACATATACAATATCCCCTTCAAACAACTAACACATTACAAAACTGCCAGTGCTGACATCTAATGAATCACTAACTATAATTATTAAACCCGAAGCGCACTTTATGTAGTACTAATTGTTGTATATTCACAATTAACTAAGACTCAAAAGCTAAAGTGAGTCACTCTTATATTTTTCTTATGGAAGAATAATTCATGTTCGTTGAATGGTAGTCAGGCTTTGATATTTCTAGCAGTTAAATGTGTTATATATTTAAAGATAAGTACCTCATAATTTAAAACCATTTAAGAATCTCACTTTATTTTAAATGTATGAAATAAAAAAAAATCATCATGAAATGCAAAATTTATTTTCATTCAATAGAGTCTAACATTATGTAAATCTGATCATTTTGCACTTTTCTCTGATACTAAGTGTCCTTTAAAACATAGAAAGCATATTCTTTTGAATTAAATGTTATAAATATGTGGTTTTTATTATTGAAATATTAGATTTGCTTGATTGCGAAAAAAATTAAGCAAATCATTAATAAATTCAATAGGCTTCGTCTACGTGTTATAAAATCACTTATTATTGTAACATAAAAAATGTAAAGTAAATTAAATTACTTCATTATTAGGATGATACTCTTTGAATTTTTTTTTCTACATTTTCAGTCAAAAGAATGGTGTCATTAGGTCAAATAATGCGTCATTGATTTTTGATATATTCTTCAAACTCAATATCATACATTATTGATTATCTAAATCAAATAAAATTACTCATCTAATTGTACTAAATGTAGTGACATATTTTTACGCAAACACGTTATAAATAATTATATATGTCCGCCCATATACGGTGATTTCAATCAGTTATAAGCCAAATAATTATATTTAGCATATAATTTATAATTGAACATGAGTCCATCAATATTGTTTAAGATTTAAAAATTTTCTGATGTTGATAATAGATTTCTCAAACTTTAGTGATCGAATTCACTTATTATTTTGTAGCTGTTTCTTTTGGTTACTTTAATTTTTTTTCCCATCTAAAGTTTTCCTAAAGTCTTATTCATTTAATTAGATTTAATATTTCAACATTATTAGATAAGCAGAAAATATATATGTTAAAATTCTACGTATTTAATGTACATAAAAACAAAATGGAAAGAAAAACGTTACGAGATTATGCCATCCAGAAAGCAAACTGCAAAATTATGTTATAAGTATACTTGAAAAACCTCTCAATGCGCTCTTACAAAAAAAAATCTCCTTACCAGCTAACTCCATCCCGATGCACCAGAACAATACAGTAATCCAATCTCAAAGAAAATAACATTTTTTATCTCCCTTTTCCTCTCTGCAACTTTGTTTCTTTACGAATTACTGATGACCAAATAAACTCTCACACCCGTTCCATTCCGCCCTTAACTGCAAATTCGTAGCTAGTACAACTCCAACTGTGTCTGTTTGAGTAAAAATATATTCCTCCAGAAAAAGCTGAAGGCTGAGGCATTTTCGGTACTTCTTTCCTAGTATTGCCATTTACACTTGACTGCCCTATTTGATGACCCTTTATGCTTTAGCTGGCAATAAAGTGTAAGAATACCTCCCACTTTGCCATTTCACTAGCTAAGGATAAATGTTTCACACTTGACGGGGTTTTAACCCTAGAAGATTTTTCTAGCTTAAGGGTGGGGGGAAAGAGCATTGTTTTGAAAACTTTCTTTGTATTTTGGTCACTTAAGGACACACTTTTTTTTCATTTTCAATTTCTTTTTCCTGGAAACATAATGCGAAAAATGTGCGTTATCTCCAAATGGATCTGGCCCTTTATTCGTTAGATAAAAGAGGTTAATTTATCACTAGGTCCATACACCTTTCTCTACCATTTTTACGCCGCTTCCTTTCTTAGGATTAACCCATTTCTCAATACGAGATTTTCGTGTTTCTTGTGCCGACTTTCACCGGATCCGTTGAGTCGTAACGACGCTGGTGATTAAGGAGGTGAGTTGAGATGATAAATGAATGAATGGTACGCAAAATGTATTTACTTTTACGCCTGCTTTCATTTATGGACTAATTATTCATAACTACACTTAAGCTAGACGATGATTCTACATTAAAAATAAATCCACCTTTGTTTTTATTCACATTAATCTTGTTTTTTCACATTATAGTAATACGTATGGATAAGAAATGAATTTGTTTTTTTCCCCTCTAACTTAAAAAATAAATTATGCACCACTTTACACATGATAAAAAGATTAAGATTAAAAATGTAAACAAAAAGCCCAAGTAGTAGAAACAAGAAAAAAAAAAACAGAAAAACCTTAAATTATATGAATGCTGGTAATTTTCAAAAATTAGATAATTAATAAGGATAATTACTAGTATATATTGTGCAGGATTAATATGCGTTCATGAAAACATTACATAAAACAAAAACAAAAATAAATAGCTTTAACACATTCTATGAACTTCATAATATTGTTCTGAATTAGAAATTTAATGGTTATTTTTTGCTTCGAAATTCTTTTAATTTTTAAATTTAAATTTAAGGAAAAAGGTAACATTTGCTTATCGTTTATGCTCTTATACGATAGTTAGTTATTCGAAACTATTATTGTTTTTCCATTTGCAAATTAAACTAGATAACAAAAAATGCCAATGTTATTATAGAAATATATTACATTTTCGAATAGTTATTAATAAAAATCCAATTATTAATAAAAATAAATTAGTTAATAGATAGAATAATAGAAAATAAATAATTCTAAATAGAAATAAAAAAAGAGCAGGGGACACCAATAAATGAATATGTTTATAATAAATGAACATATCTGTTTTGTTACACATTCTTAAAAGCTAAGCAAAAGTGTACTAATTATTGTGGCATTTACATTATTAAAATATACAATATATGAAAGAATTCGAAACTAACAAATCACCTGAAAAATTAGCTGGACTAATTTATGTTTTCTTTGTCTTTAATGGATATGACAAAGATTTGAAAAACAGTGACAGAGGCTATGTCATTCTCAGAAAAAAATGATAAAGTCATTTGAGAATTTTACTGCATGTTCCAACTAACAAAGTACTTAAAATGCAATAGAATAAGACAGAAAATGTTTTCTTTCAAACATTTTTTTCAAAGTTCACTTTGATTTCTTATCTGAATTTTTTACTCATGTTGTTCTCGCCTAATTGAGCCTAGTATTATAATAATTTTCTTAGCCAATGAAATTAAGTTAAAACATTTCTTTCTCTTGAAGGAAATAAATAAAGGGATTATTTGTAAATAAATGAAGAAATATGAAATATGATTATATAGGAAACGTAAAAGTTATTACAGTTCTACATAGGATTCATAGTTTGGAAAATATTTTAATGCATGTAACGAGAAAAATGAAATCGGATTTCTAGAACTCTAACTATATTGTGATTAGATTTTAAAGGCACAAAAATGAAATTCACAAAACACACACACACACACACACACACACACAACACTTCTTTTTTTTTCTATGATTTAAAAACATCAGTTCTAAAAAGATGTATCAATCGAATTGTTGATTCCAGATACAAAGAAAGAAAAACTGTTCTTAGGATCGGACTCTCCATGTAGCAACATATATATTTCCAAGGTTATACGTGCGTAAAGTGGAGTCGATCAAATAACTTCCATGTATACTGCGTAAATCAAATGGTAAAACCCATTCCAAGCGATTTCTTTTACTGTACTGCTTTATACCTATGCCTAAACCCAGAGTTTTAAGAACAACAGAGCACTGACATGACTGTTCATATCAGGAATAATCCTCCAATTTGTCTTTTTCGGTCAGGTCTCATCAAAGCGATTTTTCTATCTGTTTTAGTAATCCTAGTAGTATTCGCTTCGTTGAAGATCACCAAGATCATTGCATCCAGTGATTTCAGGAGCCATAAAGCTCCATGAAATGACATTTTAATAACACTGGATCTGTTCTAGTGAGGCCAGAATAATGGGCTAGAGAATAGTTATTTGTGCTGAGGTTCCCTTTTTTTATTTTATTTCAGATTTAATTCTACATTTCTTTTGTTATTCAAATTGGAAGAATTACAGTTAAACAGCTTTTAAAGCACCTAAATGTTTTTTTTTTCTTACTAGAAACATTTTATATGCTTGGTAATGGTTGTAAGATTAGTCGGATTATATGGAAATAAACATACAATAAAAGGGAGACAAATTGTAAAAAACTGCGCAATTTTTAAAAACATACTAAATATGTTACGATTTTATGTTTATTTTATAAAGTAAGCTATTTAATTCCTTTGATTATCAATCTTTAGAAAAAAGCCTTAAGTTCAAGTAAAAAAGAATATGCATTGATTACTTTCAATGAAAATTTGTATTTATGAAAGTTATTTGTGTTATATTTAATATCTTTTAATATGTAAATTGGACATATATAGGCTAAATGTAATGAAAATTAAGGCAAACGATAAATTATTAAATTGAATATATTTAAGCTAAATTAATTAAATTTAAAGCAAACGGATAAAAAAAAATTGAAAAGTAATCTGGAATGCGAAAATTGATCCAATTAAAACAATTCCTTGGAGGGCTAGTAAAATATTTTATTTCTTTATTGGTGTCTTTAGTATGCAAGTGTTCACGTAATTTTTAAATATTTTTGAAATAGAGCACAGTCCTGATTTTGATAAACTCAATCAATTTATAATCACCAATAGTATTTTCACTGATGGCACTGGAATTTCAAAGCTAGCTTTCTTACAATGCCTACTTCCCATCGGTTCCTACTTTGGAATGCTTCAAGAATTAGAAACTTTGATTTCTCCCCCCTACTGAAAACGGTTGCAAAAATAATTGGATTTCAAATTCTATAAATGGGAAATACTCCTGTTAATTGTTCTACAAGTCAAAATATTACTCATTTAGTTATTCGCTACCTATTTCTAATTTATGAAACATTTTTTTTAGTGTCTCTTAAATTGAGTGACCCTTAATAAGAGGTATATAAATTAATGTTCCTATTCAAAGGGAAATGAATAGAATTTCCCTTAAATGGAGGAATATATAGAGTGGCCATCTATAATTAAACTGAGATAGTGCTCATAGTGTCTTATAGCAAGAAGAGTAGCTGACGCCTTAAAGTGGTTGAAATAAAAGACTTTGACGAGTAACGCACTCTCGTCTGAAGAAAGACACATTATTGCACGTAACTTTCAATCCAATTGTTTCAAAAAGTAACGCATTGACTTTTAAAGACCCAGAAACTGGCACTGGGCCAAAAGATGTAGCAAAAAAGTTAAAGAACTTCTACTGTTGGTACTTTATTTGGGACTCTGTAAATAAAACTGTGAATATATATATATAAATCTTTGAATTCGTGATAGTTTGTTATTTAAAAGGAAATTTTAATTATTATAATTTGTGATCATCATTTTCCTTTTAACATTCTAATCTAACTTTTCTAGTGTTTGAAACAGTATATAATAAGTTAAAAATAGATAAATTTCCTTTCAAATATTTTTGTTTACTTCTCAAATAGGATATTAGGTTTCTTTAGCAAAATGAGACAAGTTAGATGCTTGAAAGCATGCCGTGTAGTTATAGCAAGATTTCTCTCATAATGACACAAATTTACAATTTCATTTAGAAGTTAAATACCTTTAATACCTTTTGAAAAAGAGACTGAAGATAAATATCATATTCTGAAATCATAATCAAGAATCGAGTTGAAACCTACACAGAAAGATTATTATTTTTATAATTTATTCATTATATGCTGGTCGCATTATATTTTCTAAAGCACCTTATATTAATATTTATACATTTTGATGGAAAAATACTGTTTTACTCGGCTCTTATATGAGAACTCCCTACGGCGTTTAACTTTCTTTAACATCAACAGCGGACTTAATATGCCTCGAGTGATCCCTCACTACTCATACTTGGATTATTGTTTTTGGTAAACACGAGTGTATTTCCCAGGAGTCAGCAAATATCCGGTAGAATAACGAGAGTTACTTTATATTAAATGGTTGCCGTAATCATGTAAATTTCTTTAACACTCACACACACCGTGCAGATTTTTAGAAATATATATTTTATCACACCTAAGCTTACATTGCCATGTCCACTCTATTCTTGGAAATCTAATAAAAGTAAATATCTTTGTTTTGAATTTTAATTTCTAAAAGTTCGATTATCAATACCATATTTTTAAAGATATTTTTCATTAAAATATAAATCAAAATAGTACATTTGAATTATTGTAAAGCAAGAAATAAAATTATGTAAGTTCTAAAGAAGTAAAAACAATAATCAGAGAAATAGATTTCAATGTTTTTGTTAAATATAACTTACACAGTTACTTTACGTATTTAAAATTTTTTCACAATTAAGAGATCACTTATCAATACACTATTGTAGTAACGTTATCTTACAGAAACATTAATTTATTTACATTTAAGCAAATAAATCATTTCTAAAATATTGCATGATTTCTTATTGAAGAATTGAAACTCTTTAGAGCTTTTGAGAAGCGTGGAAAACAATATATATATATTTATTTTTGCTTATATTAACAAATAAAATGAAGTTTAGAACTTATATAATATCTTACCCTCAATAATATTTAATACAGATTCCGGAAATAAGTAAATAATCTAAATGAAAAAACCACAAAGAATTTCTTAGGAATTCTGGTATAATATGGAATATTAATTTTTAAAATTTATTCATTGAGAGAAGAAAGTAAACTGAGCAAATAATAATATTGATTTTTAATGTTCATATAGTTTCATGAATATTACTTGCATATTTGTGACTTTCGTTTTTTTATACCATCCCTCCCTCACACAGGTGAAAAAGAACAAGAAAAACATTTAGAGTGGAATGTGAGGGTTCCGAAATAACATTTGAAAGATATTCTGTTCAATTAGCCCAACCTATCTATTTCAGTCCAATGATACGATCTCTTTCAAATTCTGACGGTTGCGCGTAATGATCTCGAATCCTGTGATGAGGAATTTTTTCATCTCTTGAAAGGTATCCTAAATCGCAGCGGAACAGAACATTTGACCATCAGATTGAGAATCGTTTCTTATATACACCTGCTGAGGGCTCAGTTCCGATGAGCTGTAGTTGCCACTCTTCGTTCATTCGACACTAGATTCTTATCATTTTCTTTTTAGGTCCAAATGAATTTGCATACGAAATTTCATTACAATCGTGTAACTCCTACTTGGAACTTCCATTTTTTGCTATAGAGTGTACACACACACACACACATATATATATATAACTCTCTTAACTGCTTTATTCATAAAAGTGGTGTCTAGGTAAAGTAAAGTAGTCATGCGCTTCTGAAAAAAGCTGCTTATGGCACCATCTAGTGGAACACTGCTGAATTAGTGTTCCTATCTCGAAAACGTAACAAGATAAGCGATTTTTTTTTTCAAATTTATAGAACATCCTCAATTTAGTTAAAAACACACACCTTGTGGATGCTTATGCGGAGAATGGAACGGATAAAACGCGCATTTGTGTTTTAGCGATTTTCTACAACGTGACGTCACGAAGGATGAACGGAAGGAGAAATAATTACCTTTCGAACAAAATACGACTCCGCAATGTGGCACAACGGTAAGGCTTGTGATTATCAATCAAATGGATATCGGTTCAAAATACCTTTTATGTGTCCATGTTTTGATTGTCTTTGTAAATGTAGTAGGAAATACGTAGATCGCTTAAGATAATGGGGTATTAACCCAATACAACTTGCTCTTTTTGTTCAAAATATTTGCAGTGCGCAAATAGGTAAGAAATATCATGCCTGTTCAACTGAGACAGCTGTAACATAGACTTCAACCTGAGGTAGTAGTATGCTGATGTTCATGGTTACAGAGCGATTTTCCAAAGATAAGTAGTGTGAGATTGTTTTACTGTTCGGTGATTGAAGACGCACGGCAGGGAGAGCAGGAGGTTTGTACCAGCAACGCTTTTCCGCAGGTCCACATTTTTCTCGTCGAACCATCCCTATTGTTGTAAAACGTTTAAAGGAGAAAAGCTGCGTGACTAGTCGAGCTCGATCTGGCAGACCAGCCAAAGTGGGACGGCAAGTTCAATAGAATGAAGTATTAGCGTACGCCCTCACACATCCTGAATGTAGCTCAAGCGAGGTCAGTCAACACTGTATCCTCTCTAAAAGTCAGGTTTATAAGATCATAAGCGAATTAGTCATTCATGTAAACCGATCAGTGCCTCAACAATAGTAATGGACAGGGATGCCGAACGAAGCTATGCATGATGCAACTGTATCATGAATCAAGTACAGGCCCAATTAACATTCTTACCATATATAGTGTAATCGGATTAGGCATGCCTTTCACGGAATGGAATGTACAATAGTCAAAATACCTATTATTGGCTCTGGAATATTCTAGATGTTTTACCCACGTTCGACATCAAGGGTAAATTTTTATTAACATTTGGTATGCAATTGACAATGACCAGTTGATCGGCCTAATCTTTACAATGACACTTTAACGACAGCACGATATTTACAATTACTGATGAAGGTAATACACAATTTTGTGA
This sequence comes from Nephila pilipes, assembly GCA_019974015.1. Taxonomy (NCBI): domain Eukaryota; kingdom Metazoa; phylum Arthropoda; class Arachnida; order Araneae; family Nephilidae; genus Nephila; species Nephila pilipes. The sequence goes on from BMAW01072987.1 coordinate 55,437, forward strand.
AGAATCGGCCGTTGCTTAATCTTAGGAATCTATGGTTTTTCAGCATGATGGTGTTCCTGCTCGCAAGACATCTCTTGTGAAGCAGTATTTCTTCAACTAATTCAAGAAACAACTAATTCGGTTCGATGTTTTTGAAAAATGACCTCCTCGTTCGCCTGATTTGATTCCACTGGACGTTTTCTGCGGGGATACCGAAAAAAGACAATTTATGCGAACCCTCCACAAATATTGCAGGACCACAAAGGACGCATAACGGACGCTTGTGCCACCGTGTCAGGACCTTAGTCTAACGTGTGCAAAGTGACATTAAAACGAAGATCCGAATGTGCATCGCAGCTGATGGTGGAAGTTTGAACACCGCAAATGAAGGTATATTGCTTTAAATAGTTTTTTTTCTTCTTTTTCTAACCGTTTTGTCTTTTACAATGTAGGAAATCATGAAAAAAATCAATACGCATTTTTACCGTTTTGTTCTTCACATTCAATCGATAATGTTCGACAACTTTGTAAATCAATTTTTTTCATTATCTTGTTTTGCTTTCGTGATAGGAATACTAACTCAGCAGTGTCCTACCAGTAGGCTCCGAAGGTAGTTTTATTCAGTAGCGCATGATTACTTTACTTTACCTAGACATTAATTTTATGAATTTAGCAGCAGCCGTTCCGATGTTAAGAGGAAGGTTTCAAGGGACTTTAGTGGATACCCTGTGTATATATATATATATATATATATAGTCATATATATTTGAAATTGATGATTTTAAGAATATTAAAATAGTGCCTAGCACTAAAAGAAGTTTGTGGTTTGAAAGTTATCATATCATAGTTTATAATACTATTTACCCTATTGGTCTTAATACTTTAGTTTTTTAATAAAAATATATTCATATATTTAAAAAAAAATAACAAATAATATTTATGTAGAAATCAGTTTTATATGAATCTTAATGTTTCTAATAAGGTTTATGAGAAAAGTGAATATAATGATTAAAATAACAAAAGAAAATGCTTGGATTCATAAGCTTTTAAAGAAAACATTTAAATATTAAATGATAAATTTGAAAAGGACTTGAAATATTTTTTTTCGTTTTGTATGAAGAACAGATAAATTAAAATAATAAAACATTTTTTTTCCAAATGAAAATAATACATAAATAGTATTTGTCATTATATTGTTAGCGAAATTTGTACTTATCTAACTAATAAATATAAAATTGTTAGTGATAATAATGATCGTAAGAATGAGGAATATGAATTTTTTTTAAATTCCCGAATGAAAATTTTGATAAAATAATTTTAACAGTATTCTTATTAAGTATAAAAACCTACTTCCTATTAATAATATTAAGAATGAGAAAAATTTTATATTTAGTTAACAAAATATAGGACATATGTTATGTAACTATTATAATTGTAAAGATGAACAGAGTTATAGGGAATGTAATTTTAAAGATTATAAAAAGCTGAATAATGAAATAAACTTCCATGTGATTACTGGTAATATTAATACTATTAGAACTAAAAATTATAGAGAAAGTATGAATAAATGTACTAGTTTTGGAAATATTTATTATAAAATCAGTAAGGAATACAGGAAATAAAATTAGTGAAAATATTGATATTTTTTAACAAAATTAGCAACTAAGAAAATTGTACCTATTGAAGTTTATAGAAATGTAATTTTTTTAATAATGAAATTTAAAATATCTGAATTTGATATGAATGTATTTGAAATTAATGAAGAATTATAGTCCTGTTAAATTTAGAACTGTGACTAAGGACTCAAACTCTTATATTACTGAAGTTAGAAACCTTTTACAATAGCTTTACAAAATAATATTCAGTATTTTGATATGACTGCTATTATTAAAAGTAGTTATGAAATTTTAACTATGCAAAATATAAAGACATTTACTCTATTTAAGGTTCTAATGTTTAATTTAATTTTTTAATGTTTGTTCTAATGTTAACTATAAATGTTTGTTTAATTTCATAGACTTAGATTATTTGATTAAGGTTACTTTGCCTTATTACAGATAATTAAAAATTAATAGTTCTAAAATTTATGAAAAATTGAAATCTCTTATCAATCATGATCAAAAAGCAAACTATATTTGTTATAAAGGAAAATGCTATAAGAAAATAAGGAGTATACTTCTAGGCGGTCTAGTTAGTAATAGAGTAGCTAATATTCACCTATATTTCTTTAAATATAAATTTAGAGATGACAATTTTTTCAAATTATTCATATATCTTAATGATCTTAAAGTTTTTTAAGTTAATTCAAATGTAGATACTATACATGACTATAATTTTATCCTTCATATTTAAATCTAATGAAAACAATGTATATTCACAATAAACATATTTTTTAGGTGTTAATTTAATAATTGTTATCAATGAGATTATTAGTAATATTTGTGACAAGGGAGATATCTACTGCTTCCTTCTCTTAAGTATTAAGTTCCTTCTTTTGATAGTAACTTAAATTTAAGTATATTTTGAAATATTTTATATAATTGCTTACTGATAAATATCAAATTAGATAATTTACCTCTTAATTTTCAAAATAATATATAAATTTCTAAGATATAATCAAAAAGGCTGAATGTCTTAATAATTTTTTTAATTAAGAAATTTGAAGTATATAAATTATAAATGTGATTGAAAATTATATATATTTATGTCATTTTTAGATACTTATTCTATTTTAAATTGACTCAATATTTCAGTAATTTTATTTTTTATTTTTGTTTTCTATTTGTCTCTCTTTCCTTTGCTGTATTCTCTATCTTTCTTTCTCTTTCTCCTTTTTCGTATGGTCGATTTTCTGAATTTGCTGATATTTGTTTTATTACCGTATTTCATTATGACCTGTAATTGATTAACGTGTGATAGGCTTATCATCTTAAATATTTTTTTAAAATTTAAGAATACCCTAGTTTTTAATGATTAACTTAAATTTAAATTATATGCAGTCACACTATAAATAGTGAAAGTCAGAATGAAAAAAAAATAAGATGAAGAAATAGTTTGAAATAAATAATAATTCTGAATACTTCGGATATTGAAAGGGAGTACTCTTAATATTATGTAAATAAATAATCCTCATTTCTTAAAATTTCAATTAACTGTCCGACAAAAATCATAATTTTTATCAAATGAATTTCTGATTTTCAAAAACACAAGCATTATATTTATAAAAAGGCAACTAAATTTTCAAAATGTGTATTATTACGCACTTAAATAAAATAAATGCAAGAATTTTTATATGAAATGCTGTTTTTTTTATGTTATATGCACTGAAAATTATTGTTCGTCGAACGAGCAAATACAAAAAGTTTATCTTCTGCATTATCCATAGAGTTAAGACATAACATTAGCGTTTAAATACGGAAAAATTAAATATTTAGGATCCTAAGTTTGCTACAAATATTCGAAACATGAGAAAATCATTTAATTTATTTAAATTATTTCTTGTTTTACGACCCAAAAGAAGAATGAAAGAAGTTTTTTGATATAAAAATATACATTCAAATTATTCTCAAAGAACATTATATTCAGGTATTTATAATTATAAGATTTAGCTTAACAATTTGTGAAAATCAAAAACTTTAAAAAATAACATTTCATGATGTATGAGTATTTTTTACATTTATTCTTAATTTTTATGCTTATGGGCATTCAATTTTCATATGCTTTCACATTTGTGAATAAATAGAAATCTAGAAACGAATAAGATAAATAAAACAAATCTTTGATCTTTGCTGATAAAGAAATAAATGAGTTTCTTTAAATATAAACTTTTTATAATATTTGTAGACACATATATACAGTCTTATGAAGAAAAATTGTTACTAAAAAACTAACACACTAATACATTTTGAAAATTGTTAGAGTTCTTATTGTCTAATTAATTAAGAGAATGATGAATTGATAATGGGATATGAATTTATGTCAAGCGAGTAATTAAATAAAATGCAATGTTTTGGCTTACAAGGAATTGCTGAAAAAAAAATCTAAATATTTGTTTTATACCGTGAAAATTTGTAGACTTCCATGATGCGAATTATTAATTACAAGTTTTTAAAAGGAGTGTCATATAATTTAATAAAGTACATGTCAAATGCATGGAATGAAAAAATACTCAGATGATATTAAATGTTTCATAAAAATCAAATCTTAAACATTGTATCTCTAAATTATTACAAGATTGCATTGGAAATGCGGATTGTTTTTATATAGTTCCGGAATTGGTATCAAATGTGAAAGAAATTGGCATCATAATTGGTCTGGACATTCATAATAAATTGTCAATTTATGTATTTTAGATTCTGTAATATTTCTGAAACTTCCGCAAAATGTTATTAGTTGTATTTGAGAATCAAGCTCATGGAGTTCTGCAAGCTTCGCATTCCTCGTAATTTATCAAATACAGTGAATACCGTGATATGTTTCAATCGATAGTGCAAATACAAGTCCATTAGCACTGTATTGTTCAAATCATTCTGTATTGTTTCCTATGTAGTGCCTATCTTGTGAATGCCTTTTCATATATTGTAGTAGAAATTGAAAAACGAGCATTTTTTCCATTTATACAGTATCTTCATTTCCACACTACGATAGCATTCTGTAGGACTATGGCATTCTTTGTCAGATTATACTACATAGAAGATTATCGATAGATAAGGACATGAACATGGATTTTAACTGAATAGTTCTTCATATATTGGACCACTCATCTGCTTAAGGTACGTTAATTAAAAATAACTTACGAATACACAGGGTTATTCAAAATGAATCATCCTGTTTCAAAATTTCATATTTTCAGAAATAAAGGACGTAGAATGATAAGTAATACATGGATATAAAAGGAAAAAGAGGAAATTTTGTATTATGAACAATAGTTAGCTTTCATTAGTTCTTCGTGAAGTTATTTCATAAAAGTTGTTTTTAAAGCTTTCACTGAGTTACCTCGCAATTGGAAAGATCGACGTGGAACAGATTATCTAACACAGCAGGCCTAATAAGTCACTTGATATGCAATCCCCATATCTAATTACTTGATTTGCCATGCAATTTCTTCACTGGGGGGAGGTAAAAGATAAAATATATGCGCCACCATTAAGCAAAATTTTTCTAACCTAACCAATGGCTTTCTGTTGTACAATCAATTATCACTGAAACTTTCGAACGCATTAGGAAGGAATTTACATATCGAATTTACATTATAAGTGTAACTAAAGGAAATTATATCAAATATTTGTAAAAACAATTTCTTATTTTCCATTTGCATTTATGTATAGCTTATCATTCTATGTGTTTCATTTATGAAATTATAAATGACATTTTGAATTCGCATGATTTATTTTGAATAACCCTGTATATTGTTACAAACATTGTTCAGTGGATGTATGGTGCAAGCAATCCATAAAGGAGGGTAATATAAAATGATGTAGAATTCACAAATATTTAGAAAAAAATGAAGCACAGGTTGCATATATTGTACATATTAACAGCATAAGAAAAACTGCAGTATTACAAGAGGAACAAAGATTTTACTTGAAACAGATTAGCAACATACACAGGTATAAAATCTTTAGTAACAACACTTTTAATAACGTTCAGCTCATTGGCTTTCTAACTTGTACTGTTGATAAAACTCCAAAGTATTAGTTAAAAGGAAATTAGACACCTTATATATTCACTCGCTGTTTCACATTCCTTCTAAGAAATAAGAATTACTTTCATTAATATTATATTATTTCAGTTAATTTGGGAAATATTAGGATTCTGAAACATGTTTTGAAAATATTAGAAATTTACGTTGTTATATTTTTTCCCCAAGAGTGATAATTTGAGGGAAAATATTTCAATTAATTTTAGTAAAACTTTTTTATACATTTGTAATATTCAGAATAATGATAAAACTGTATTATAAATTTAATAAACAAAATTTAGTCAAAATACATATACAGTTTTATTTAAAATAAAGCATATTATTATTTGTATAGATTAGTGATTTTTTCGTCTTCGCTTGTTTCTGAAAATTACTCCGATCCATCAGAAGGGAGCTCTAAATCAAAGCAAGTTTTTTCGCAATCGAAAGTTCTCGTGTATTAATTCATTTTAAGATACATTTTAGAAATCTATATATTTAAAAAAAAAAACTGAAACTAGAGATTATAAGGCTACTTTTTATAAAATTTGAGTTTTTCAGAAACTAATTTACAAAGCTACTTTACACAAAATTTTAATTTTACAGCACCCTATTGTACGAAATCTAAAACAGTCATGAGAAGAAACAAAAATATGAATTCAATGAATGCTAGATAATACTAAATTGCTGTTGGGGGTATTATCTCCAAAACAGCTAAGAAACTAACTTTCTGAAGTAAATCTAGTTTTGTCGTATTCAAAACATACCCTCCTGTGTGAGTGAGGAACAAACATGAAGCATAAAAAATAGTCAGAACTCCAAAATCTAATTATTTTTAGCAAGATGTGTATTCAATTTTTTTTGTTTTTTTAATTTATTTGAAACTCGATTTCACAATTCTTTTACAGTTTAGAAAGGAACCATCCCTTCTTTCAAGATTCATATCTGTTTCCCAAATGCCGATGAGTCTATTCTTCTTACAATGCGGCCCTTTTTGGTTATATTACATCTTTTGTAACCCTACTTGTCGATGCTTCTTATGTCTGTTAAATTGTATCTTTTAGTGAATTCTATTCCAGGCAATGAGCTGACTTCGCTCTTTTGCCAGCGGTCTATCATATAATTTGAACTCATGCTGATTTCCATGATTATTATCACAAACAAACCTTCGACATTTCCTCTATATTCTCTTTGTTAGATTTTCTCCCCAATAGTTTTGGTTTTGAGAAAGCCTTTCTTTTTCCTGCAAATTTGCATTTTGTCTTTAAGTGGACACTCCCTGAGTTGATAAATTTGTATTTTAAATTACTACTTTACATTTCTTTTTTTCGTAGAATAACCCTACTTTTTGTACTACTACTACTACTATTAATCTAAATGTTATAATTTCAGTGATGTCTTCGGTAACTCAATAGCCCAATGTGTAGGTGGCAGTATCAATTTTATACCAGCTAGTTTGAAGAATGAACCCAATACCTTATATATATTGTTTTGAGTAATCTGTAGTTTTTCCGTAAAGTTTCAAACATTTAGATTGGATAGCTGACGAATTTAAAATTTTCCATTAATTTCAGAAATAATTCTGTAAGGAATAAAACATTCACTTGTTGGGAACTTACATAAGATTCAAAGCAGTATTTTTTTAATTATTTTGCATGGTTCTTCCATCTAATAGAAGAAAAGAAAACTATGACATATCATTTGAAGATAAATGTGTGAGGAAAGTAAGTTTATTTCACTGATATTTAAGAGTGCTAAAAATGGTATAAAAATATACCACTATCCCTGAAAGGGAAGGTAAATTGTTGGAACAACTTTAACCACTATTGCTAACACGAAGGGTATTTCACGAGGTACTGCCTCAAATGTCATGCAACATACCACATTCAATGAAAATATATCATCCTCCAGAGTCAACTATGGCCAAAATCAAAAGGTATATTTAAGTCTGGAAATGACTGCTTAAGCGTATCATCCAGATTGTATGTATGAGACTCAGTTATGACTTGGACAGCAATCTCATGGTTTTCTACTATGTCCATTATATTCGTAGGATGCCTAGTAACTGCAATGAAGTATGTGGAAATTTTAACTAACCAGGAGCACCCCTTGGGGCAAACATTATTTTCATCAAAAGATGTCTCCTTTAGGATGATAAATATCTGATCCATGCCCACTAGACCTTTTAAACATAGTTTGAGGAACTTGATAAAGTCACTCATCTTACCTGGTAGTCTCAATCCCTGGACTTCAATATAATTAAACCACTCCAGTTTATTATAGAAATTAGGCTCCGTATTCATTTTACACCTCCGTCCATTTTCTTTGGAATTTAGTTAAGAATTCATGAAAAAATTTATAACATACTTTTATACGTCATACATAATGTGCATTAATAAAATGCCAGATATATTCAGGTCAATATACAAGCCGAAGGTGTTCCTACGTCTTATTGTTGAATGCTTTTGAAATTTTTGTTGTGTTTTATTATTTTGATAAACATCAGAATATTTGATATGTAAATGTTAGTCGACTACGTCTATATATAATCCCACACAATGGATTAATTGTGAATATGAAGTAATTTACAACAGAGAATAATCTACCGGAAACCAAAACATAAGCTTTTTACTATTCAGTCGAAGATTGAGTCACTGTTCAATCTATAGAAAGTGCATTTATCATCTATATCTTGATCTTTAATATTGATATTACAACTATATATATATATATATATATATATATATATATATTTGATATAACGCCTGAGTAAAATCTGTTTTTGGCTCCAGCTTATTTTAACTATTAACTCAACAAAGCAGTAATATATATCAATAATCAGGAACATTTCTAAGCATATTTTTAAATTTTTAATACGGTTAGCAATAATTAAAGTAAATAAAAAATAAACTCTTTCTTTCCTTCTCCGATGTACAAGTATATGCCTATTTTAAAACGTTTTTATGTATTTCACTGTGTATGTGTGTGTCATCAAATTTTCAATCGTTAGTTTAACCAACTTCCCAACACGGTAGAGCTCTGAAAATTTGAGAACCGTTCTTACACGCCTAACAATGCAATATTTAGACATCTGCGACAAGTTTTAACTAATATTTTCTTTAATAATGCAGTTTATCCCAATCACTTGGCGCGATTTCAAAAATTGGCACCAAGCTTGGGGTTTTTTTTTTTTTTTTTTTTGCTCAACGTTAAGTCCGTAAAATGGAACAGGATAGCAACATTTTGCAAAACATCGCTAAATAATTCTTGTCGCCAAGGGTGGTTGAATTAAACTGTATTCCGACCATTTAATTTACCGGATAAATTAATTAGTTTTAGTTAGTTTTAACGTTTTTATGTATTTCACTTGGTGTGTGTCTGTCTGTGTGTGTATCGTGTATCACCAAATTTTCTATCGTTAATTTACCCAATTTCCCATCAAGCTAGAGCTCTGAAATTTTGGGAACCGTTCTTACTTGCCTAACAATGCAATATTGAAAACTTTTCAACCAGTTTTAACTAATATTTCATTAATTTTTTTAATAAACTTTGTCACCATATAAAAGCGTTGGTTTTAAAAACGTTTTTTTTTTTATCTCGAATTATTTCAATTATTCTGCTTACTATGGACACATTTTAAATGGTAACTTATGCTTGAACTTCAATCCATGTATATCTGTATTCCCATTATCAAAAAATGGTAAAAAAATATTCCATTTCAATCTTCATAGTATATTTAATGCAAAACGTTGGATGTTCAGAAATATGTGTATTAAATAATCAAAGTAATTTGAAAATATTCAAATAATTATTTCAATTATGTATTATTAAATAAAATTAGAAAATTATATAAATCTCCACTTATCTTTAATATTGCAGAAAAAAAGATAATACGATAAGGGAAATTTAATAAGTATTAACTCAATTGTTTCACACATTTTTTTTCTTTTAATTCTTCATTTATTAGCGTTGCACTTAGAAGCAATACATGAATCATTAACGATGGAAGTCTTAATTGTATAACTAAGCTAACAGACAAGAATGACCCATCCTCCAAACTTTCGAACCGTTTTAACGGGAATAAAGAATTATTGTGTATCACTACCGCTTTAAACAAGGTATTTCGAGACAGCAGGAATCGAACCCAACACCGATTACCAGACCCTAACCTTGATCACCAGTCTGTCATGACTAGGATAAACTCAAAAAGTACAGAGCTTTAGTTTTTTTCTATCTGTGATAGCTTTTGTTTTCCTTGTGGGAAAATAAACTGCTGTTTGTAGAAAATGCAACACCATGAAGGAATCATCAGAATCGAATGAAATTCGCAGCAAATGTCAATTATAGGATATTATGCAAATTAATAAAGTTTCAGAGCCATCGCGCTTGCGCGGCGCGCGCAGCGCCCTCTGAATTGATGCTGAAAGCGTATAAATAAAGTGCTGTAGCGGGACGTTGAAAAAAGTCTATGATTATTTGTTAGTGGCAAACGTTTAGTGAGACCTGAGTATGCCTCCACGACGGAAGAATAAGAAATTCAAGCAACTTACCGAGTTTGAACGAGGGAGGATAATCGGCCTTCGAGAAGGAGGATTTTCCTATCGCGCAATAGCAGATCGTATGCAGCGGAACAGTTCCACAGTGATGCGAGTTTGGAAGCAGTGGACCGACGAGCACCGAACAACTCGAAAAACAGGCACTGGACGACAGAAGGTGACGTCAGAGCGCGATGATCGACACCTGCTCCGCATGGCGGTGAATGATCGCACAGCTTCCTCCAGGCAGCTGGCAGCACGTTGGTCTACTGCTACAGGTGTACAATTGTCGGCTTCGTCAATTCGTCGTCGTCTGCTGCGCCGTGGATTGCGTGCAAGGGTGCCTTTATACAGGATTCCCCTCACGGCGAATCATCGACGGCTGCGTCAGCAGTGGGCTCTTGAGCACAGAGACAGGCGAGCTGATTGGCACCAAGTTGTCTTTTCAGATGAATCACGCTTCAATTTGTGGACCCATGATGGCCGTGTTCGTGTTAGACGTTATGCCGGTCAACGCTGCCTTCCTGAGTGTATTATTGAACGACATAGTGGTCGAACACCCGGAGTTATGGTCTGGGGTGCGATTTCGTATCATGGACGATCCAATTTGATACGAATTGAGGGTAATCTCAATAGCAACAGGTACGTCCGTGAAGTGCTACAGCCCGAAGTCGTCCTTTCCTTCAAGGCATCCCTGGAGCTATCTTTCAGCAGGATAATGCACGCCCACATGTTGCGCGGACTGTTCGAGACTTCTGTTCAGCACAACGCATGCAACTTCTTCCTTGGCCTGCTTATTCACCGGATATGTCGCCTATTGAGCACGTGTGGGATATGGTTGGTCGGCGTCTCGCTCGTGATCCGCGTCCTGCAGTTTCCAAAGACGAACTTTGGTTGCGCATACAAGCGATATGGAATTCTCTTCCTCAAGCAGATATTCAACATCTGTTTGACTCCATGCCACGTCATATAGCAGCACTTATTGCAGCGCATGGTGGCTGCACCAAATACTGATTTCGGACGCTTAATTTGTTTCTTTTGTTTTGAAAATTTCATCATTTATTTGTATCAGTACAAGTCGTTTCTGCATTAAATTTCATTTGATTCTGATGATTCTTTCATGGTGTTGCATCTTCTACAAACAGCAGTATACAATTAAGAAACTGCGAAATTTTAGTTAGATAACATGAAATATACTATTATAATTCAAAGTTATTAAATGTATTTAAGATAAATAAAAATATTTCCTTACTTCATTTAATTACATATGAAAAAACTAAAATAGTAGTCCATATAATAATTGGAAAAAGGTTGTAAATGTTATGTTAGAATGCATTTTTTTACTTTTGTTGCGTGCTATTTCGGTAAAAAGGGGATGAAAAAAAAAACAAAAAAAAAAGTTAGTTCATGAAGTAAATAAGATGTATGGAAATAAATTAAATGCAATAAAAAATATTCATTTTGGCAACTAATTAAGGAGCAAACTCAACGACTTTCAAAAACATCAATAAAATATATTCATTTCCCATTTTTATGCCTCCGGCTAAAATCTATATCATTTGCGAGAGTAGTACACATTCCTTCTGCTTTTCTAAATAAGAAAGCAGGTAAATGATAATTGAAAATCCGTTTACTTCATTAATTATTTGACAAATTTAAATAGATCCATGTAGAATATAATTTCTTTTTGATGAAATATAAAAGCTGAATTACAATAAGTACCACACTTATTTCAAATTAGAAAATTATTTTTCTTATATTATTTTGAAAACGATTCTTTTTTTTTTAAATTTACAGGAATTCAATGTAATACATATGTAAAATAAAACTATAAATTTTTTAAGCAGATTTAATATGAAGTTGCGTATTACTTTAGTTGAAAACTGGATTGATATTTCTTAAATTTATTTTATGATTTCCAATTGTGTAAATTTTTTGAATAAAACAAATAATTTTGATTTTCCGACTATCTAAATTCCGTGATAGATAATTTAATATTTAATTTTTTTTCTACTAATAAGGGAGTTTTTAATGTATGGCAAACAATTAAAAATTACCAGATAAATAAATGTAGAAAAAATGAAACTTTTAAAATTTTCTTCAAATATTATAAAACTAGCATTTCCACAAGATATTTAAGCTTTAACGAATAACTGTATTCAACTTAAAATTTGACATTTTGTGAAATTTAACACAAATCTCGATGAATATTTATAAGCTTACGAGAAAGGAAAGAAAAGTAATGAAAATGTATAACTTTTTAGCCTCTGAAGAGAGTTATGAATAATTCATTGAGATACTTATATAGCTGTTCACTAAATTGGTTAAGCCACTGAATCAAACAGAATTGATTCTTACTTATAATTTAATAAATAAGGAAAAAAACATGAAATAGCACATGTAATTATTTAATGATGTTATTTTATTAGTTAGAAAATAAAAAAAAACATAATGCTTTTTTTTTTCTTCCCAGAAATTCCTCCCTTGCTTCACTTTCAGGGAATACATGGTAATTTATTCAAAAATTCATCCAGAATCTTTTTGGTGCTAAAGAAAATTATTTTTCTATTCATTTTGTAAACTTTGTAAGGAAATTGATTAATGAAACGAGTATAAAAAAATGCATTGATGAACATTTTTAACTTGCTGTGATAAAACATTAACTATGCAGTAGCTTTCAGAATACATAATATAAATAATTTTTTCTCAAAAAATTGTTAAATTTATAAGATTAAATAGTAGTTTTTAATGAAAAATATTTTTAAAAGATCTTTTTTACAAGAATTGAAAACAAATTAACAGAATTAATGACAATAATGTTCAATTTTGGGAATATTTTTCTGTAAGAGAAAAAAAATCTAAAATTAATATTTCATTGATAATACCATTCCATAGATTTTTCCTGAAAGAATAACCAATGGAGATTTAAGTTAAACGCTATGCATTATTAAACACATCCATCAACTTGTTATTAAACTTAATAGCTTTCTTTCCAATTGAATAATGAACATCTTTTGCAAAATTATGTCACCAAATGTTTGTAACTTTTAATAATTTAAATATATATATATATATATTCCATGTCAAAAGCAGGAGAACATTAAAAATAAATAATTTAAAATTTATGTTCCAAGATATGGCACCCTTATGTTAAAGGGCCTTGTTTTTGTTTCTTTTAAAATATACATTTATTGAAAAATTGAGCAAATGTCACTTACAGCTTAAATATTTTATTAGTATTCTGTGTGAGTGTATGTGTATCCCATAAAAAAGTACCTTGTTTTCATGTTTTTTTTAAATATATATTTAATATAAGCGTTAGTATTAATAAATTACAGTTTAAGGAAGAGTTAATTTAATTTTTTTTGTTTCTGATCAGGAATATAAGTATGACTTTAAATTTTATCCTTCCGTGTATTGCTATATAGAACTTTTAAATGTAATAGATGGATATGCTTTTTTTGATTATTTTATAATATTTTCTCCCAATACGTATTATTTTAACACAGTTAATTTGTTGAAAATACTGCAATATATTTAAAAAATGAAACATAATTCATATTTACTTAAAATCATTTAATTAATATTCTAACGCTTAGCCATTTAATAATGCGTTCTTAATTCAAACCAAATCAATTTCTGAATTAAGAACGAAGGACATGAAATCGAGAAAAAACTAGAATATTCTCCCAATTCGTTTATTACTTGATTCAGAAAATTCAATATATAAGGTAGCTAAGATAATGTATCATTATATATATATTAACTTTATGGTTTAATTATATTAAAATTAAGAGTACGCAAAGTTAAATTCAGTATGAAATTGTGAATAAAATTTCATTCACTCGTTTTTCAAACCAAAGAAAATGGTAGTTCTCTTATTTAATCTATAATGTGTGTGTAATCTTTTAATTTTCATTAACTATAAATACGACCTAAAATTTCTAATTTTGTTCAAAAAAATATGCTGTTAAAGCTTTTTTTTGCTTGTTCCAAACTTATATAACATAATGTCAATTATATACTTTTCTTGAAAGGAATTTTGAAACGACTCCCATTAAGCAATTGGGTTAAATAAAATCAAGCATATATGTATGCAGTTAAGTGCTTAGTATTTAAAAAAATCATAATTTTTTCAATATCATTCTTGTTTCAAATCCCTACTTGAATACAATTTTATTGATTTACTCAATTTCATTACATGTAATGGAAAATGTTATGCTTAGAAAATATTAAATAATTGATTGCGCGAAAGGGAATATAAATGTTCTAAAAGCCAGTTTGCCAAGGAATAGTGATAAATTCCTGGAAAACAGTACATATATATTATATTCCTATCAAACATGGCTGAATATATTTATTTTCCAGAAAACATGTCGTATTTCATTGAATTAATTTTTTATTCGCTTTCCGAAGACCTCAATCTAAATAATTTGTATGGCATTCATGTATTGAAGATGTATTTTGAAACGCTTGTTATAAAAAGAAACAATGTAATTTGCTGAATAGAAATGCATACATGTAATGGAAAATGAAGAATATCGTGATTTAAAAATTTATGATCTTTTCTTCAAAGAAAAGTCTCAAAACGATCTGTTGTGAAAATCAACAAAAATGTGAAAACACTACGAACAAACAACACTTTTCCACCATTTTCCTCAGCAAAAGAAAAACTTGATTTCGAGATGTGAGAAAAGCTACAAACAAAATTTTTTAGACACAACATGGCGCGATGCACTCCGGTTCACTTTCTCTCTCAATACGTAGTATTTCAATAAGAAGTAGCTAATCCCGACTCCCTCTCCTCTAAAGTCCTCCTTTCATGAATTGCAAAATATTTTCCACTCTTTCGACTTTGAATAATTTTTTTCGTTTCATCACCCACTTTCTATTTTGGCTCTATTCCTAGTTAAAGTGTGCGATACAGAAAAGGAGAAAAAAAAAATATCGATCCAAAATAAATCGAGAAAGTGAGAAAAAAATGGAACTTTTGTATTGTTCTCAGTTAAGCTGGCGTGCTGAAAGAAACAATTATAGATCATTCTTTTTTGTGAAAATGTATCTTTTTTGTATTTTTCCATTTTCAAAGTATTTTCCCAATTCTAAAGGAAAAGGTTTTATATGGTAATTGATACACTGCTATAATAACTAAATTTTCCCTAACATTTTCAAACAAAAAATAAATTCTTATCAGGGTTAATACATTCTTCAGATAATAGACAAAGCTGTGAACAAATGGAATGTTTTTATTATCAGCAAATACTTTGAATTTAATGCAAATCTAACATTTTAACAAATATGTGTGTGCATACTTTAAAAAAATGTGTTAAAGATCCAGGAAAAAGACCACTAAGAATGGTAATATTTAATATTTCCAAGCGCAGTAAATGAAGAAAAGACAGTGGACTTTAATTTTTATTTATTTATCTGTAAAAAGGCAGAATACTTAATCGCAAAGGAATGATAAAATAAGAAAGTTCAACAGAAATTATTGTTGCTAAAGTATATACACTTGCATATCTCGAAATTATTCAGTATCGTAACTATAATAATACTAGTAATCAGTATAACATAGTAATTATCAAATAATTAATAATGCGATGTATCATATTTTTATGCGATTTATCATTTATATACTCAAAGCCAAGTATTCTACGTTATATTGTATACGCATGTACATTCTATATTATATTGTTCTCCACACATTTATATATATATATATATATATATATATATATATATATATATATATACTCTATAACAAAAAAAATGCACCACAAAAGAGTTGCCCGATAGTTCTGAAATTTCATATACATATACAAAAATACAATACAGAAATATATATAAATTGGACCGAACATGCAAATGAATAAATTTTGGTGTCCAATGAATGAATAGCGGGAGCTACGGAACATCGGAACTACGCACGAAGCAGGTGAATATAAGAAGCGATTCTCAATGTGATAGTCAAATTTTCTGTGACATTGCTATTTAGGATATCTTTGTACAACTAAAAAAATGCCTTGCCGCTGGTGTCAAGCTCATTACGAGCAACTGTCAGAGTTTGAAAGAGATCGTATCATTGGATTTAAAAATGCAGGTAGGGCTAATCGGAGAAACACTCCTCATATGGGTCGAAGCGATGCAGAGATTAGAAGATGCTGGGAAGAATGGGTGGACAATGGCAGATTTAAGCATCCTATTGGTAGCGGTTGACCTAAGACCACAGCAGATCGGGAGAACAGAGTGTTTGTCAGAACAGCTGTCACAGCACCTGATTTATCGTTATCAACCATCAGACATGCGATCCGCACACGAGTATCCAGGGTGACCATTTACAGACGGTTGATAGAGCGAAATCTACGCTCGTACAGACCACTACTCCACCTGCCACTCACGCCTGCGCACTATTGTGTCTGATTAATGTGGTGCTTGGTACGTTTGTTCATCATGAGCCAAGTAAAGAAGACAGTTCCCGTAGAGGTAGGGAACACTTTCTGGATGATTATCATATGAAGATTTATTTAAGTCAACCATTTTAAGATTCCCTTTCAAGGTAGAGTATAAAATAGAATTAAATAAAAACATACATGAATAAGGTAAACTTAACGTTTTCTAACAATTGAAATAACTTTACCAATGGGTAAACATCCCAGAAGAGTATTTTTTATTGATAAGGAAGGGCATGCTGCACAAATTTGTCCCAGAGTTCCTCACAAAAAATTGAACCAAGCGGAACCAACCTAGGCAATGAAGTCATTGCTGCTTATGGAATATTAATTAGGAAGAAGAGTTAAAAGGCAATTTAAGCGTACTGTAATAAAACTGTGTTTAAAATATAATATATATAATATATATATATGGAGTAGAAGAGAAAATAACCTGTTATACAGGATATAACTGAAATTGAAAATCGGAAAGGAAGGTATTGTATGAATTCCTCACGAAAAAAGTATCACTTTTACAGAAAATCAGAAATTTAAGAATTCAATTAGAAGATATTAAAAGTAATAAAAGTGAGACTCTACAAAAATTAAACATGAGATATAAAAAAAAATCTAGAATTGAAAGTTAATAAGCTATTGCAGTAGTTATGTGACATATAAACATACAATAACAATCAATAGATGAAGGAGCTAAATTGCCGGAAAAAAGCAGCCTTATATAATTCATGTAAAGTAGAAATTAAGAAAGTCCAAAAAAAAAAAAAAACGGAATGAAAAAAATAAATAAAATAGTGGTAATAAGATGCAGCCCTAATAATCTTATGTAACCTAATTAGTTTAAAACCCTTTAGTGAGTTGCAATTGGTAAATCTCGCATTGCAGAAATTAGTTGGTAAATTTAGAGAGAGAGAAATTAATGAGAACAAATATGGAGAATATCAAGAAAAAATATACATATGAAGAACACACATGGAATTAGCAGAAAAATTATCAAAGCAGAAAGATTGTCTGTTGTTGTGGTCAATTTACAGGCTGAACATGAATAATTGAAGGCCAAAATCAGTCAATGGAAAATAAATATAATAATAGATTTTCTGCTAATAAATCTTATGCAGTTCAAAAAAAATTTCAAAGTAAATAAAATATTAAAACTCTTATTCAATAAGAAATAATTTAATGTCCACCTATAGTGAAGCTCTAGAAAAACAAATGCATGACAGAGCTATATTATTAAATAGCTTAATCATAATTTTGAGAGGTTTGAACAGAGCTTATAAATACTAGATTCTATTATGAAACATCTTCAACTGAGAATTGTATTCCTATACAAAAGAAACTATAATTATAGATAGTTACTTCACTTAATTTTCAACAAAGCAACTGTGTCTAGAGATTTTTTGCATATAGTTCAGGTTCATCATTTAGGTTGCATCATCAAAATGACACTCCAAAAAAAATTATAAATGTATAAAAACATTAAAAAACAGAGAAAATTTGATACTAATAGTTTTTAGCAAGAAATTGACGCCGGGACAAAGTAAAAGTTCATCCATTGATAGGAAACATTAATTAACCTATTTTAGTAATAATACGCAGCAAAGTGAAAACTAATCAAGGTAAATACAATACACTCAATGGTATAATCTAATGATTTCATACAGAAAATGAACTTAGCTTGGTAATACAAATGACTTATCAACATCCGACATAGACTTTCTTATATAAATTCAGAGGAGGCTACACAGACACTGTATTTACTCCTATATATTCCCATTTATCAATTTATTTTCATCGTACCTATTTGTTTCGTGATTTGATTTAAAATTTTTGTTATATTCTTTGCTTGCTCATATATATAAATTTGAATGTATAGAATTATATATTCAATTTGAATACTTTCTATTGAATACATTTTATTATTGGAAAATTATATAACTTTGCTGGATATAATTAAGAGTTCTTGTCTTCATTGCATAAAATGCATCTATATCTTTATAGTGTTTCATACATATATGTATGTGTTTCGATGCTACCTTAGGTAGTATAATAGTTCCTGAGAAAAAAGAAGTGCATCTCATAGAGGGAATAGGAGAATTCCGACAAACTGCTAAAGCTCATTAACCATTACGCCACTAAGGCGACTGCCGGACAAAGCAGATTTTACGACAGTTATTTCGGAACCAGGCCAAATAGAAAGACGAGTTAGAGCAAGAACTGAATAATGGATGGTTAAATGATCGGTTCGAGTTCTAGTAGTCTAATTTAGGTATTCTGTGAATAGTTCGAAAGTTTATATCTTTAAGAATCTCATCATTTGTGACAATACATGAAATAACTCTCTGTTTAGAAGTAGTAATTTATTCAAAGATATTTCTTTTTTCAAGTTTTGTGATAGATTTTATAGTATTTACCATGGTTCATATGAGTTAAATTTATTAAATATCTGTAAGTTATTCGATGCATGTAACACTAAGAAATTTTTTTTAACATACAATACCATATATATATATATATATATATATATATATATATATATATATATATATTCTCCTCAAAAGGGAAATTGAAACACCAAGAAATAATGCACGTAACGTCAATCAAATTTCAGGAGCGATAGTGGTGAGATGGATATTGAAATGATTAAATTTCAGCACGCATCTGATCATATGGTACTCATATTCGGGCTATAAAGATCAGTAACTTTTACTTCTCATAAACAGCTCCTGAGGTTTTGCGAAGAGTTTGTGAATTTCGAAAAAGCTTATAGAAAATGCCTCTGAAATATCGCGTTCAATACCATCGGTTCCCAACTGGGGATCCGCATTACCGAACTCCATGAATTGGAGTTATCGCTGTGTACAATAGTGACTCATGTTGGGCACAACGTGAGTACCTTCCCCTCCCAACATTATGTTACATGATTGCTTAAGGAAGGTCTACGTGAAAACCGAATAGGAAGTGATACGCACAGTTGCACACCAGAGGGCACAGATCGACATAAAAGCCAGTTGACTATTCGAGACCCTTTCTCCACGGCGGGTGACATCCAAAGCTTCTAGTCTCAAGTATATCTATAAGTACCAAATCATACGTAACAGATTGCATGAAGTACAATCATGAAGTACAGCATGATTGCAAGCACGGTTTCAGGGGTAACGTTGACCGTTCAACACAGGGCTAGACGTCTGGAGTGCTATCATCGGCATCGTTCCTGGACCATCAAATGAAATCGGGTATTGTTCACGGATGAAACCCAGGCAGCATGTCGCAAGAACTCTTAACAGCTTGATTTGAATTGACATTCTTCCCTGGCTGACAAACTCTCCAGATCTAAATCTCACCCAAACTCTGGGGGATTTCAATGGACGTAACACGAACCGAGGACTACCAGTACAAACCATGTATGATCTGCGCACAGAAGTGGATATAACTTGGCTACGGTTACCTAAGGCAACGATGAATTGATTAATTGATAGAATGCCTCACCAGATTGAGGCTTGTATAGCTACCCGAGTTGGGCACATTAGATGCTGAGTAAATTGGCTTATAATGATTTTATTTGTCTTTTTTTTTAAATCCACCTCATATTCACCTCTATTGTTCTCAAAAGGAAATTGGAAGCTGTTCCTTTGAAATATGTGGCAACGTTATCCTAGAGGTTTTGGTCTTGAATTCGCGGCCGGTGTAATATTCGTCGATATTGGTTTTGAGCATTGTATTAATTAAACCCACCGTACAGTGATGCTCATGTACATTAAATCACGTCTTGGTCTCAAATTCTCCTTTACGTATGGTGTTGATATTTGTGGAGATAGATGGCATCGTAAGTGTTTTCGTCACTTGGCAGAGTTTCAAACTTTCGTCGCCATTACCACTCATCCGTCGCCAATACCACTCATGTTGTTCCTCTTTGAGGCGTTTAATGAGCAATCACAATCGAGTTGAAAATATTATCAAAATATGAAACATTCAAAATATTGTATTATAAAAAATCTGTAAGATTACTGCATTATTAAAGATTTTCAATAATACATATTGCAAGTTATTTAAATTTTAAACATAAATAAAATTAATTACTTAACAAATTACAACCAAGTTAAATAAACATAACTTTAACAAGTATTGCAAAACTAATCTCAAAAGCAAAGAATTGCGAAAATTTCAAAAATGGAGATAATGTAAAACTATTTTAGTGTTTTGGCACAGAATAATCCTAGGATTATATATATATATATATATATATATATATATATTTATATATATTTACGTGTGTTTCTTTTGAACAAATGTAGCAAAAACAATATCATATCCCTGCCAAATCTTTACATATTAAAAAGTATTAGCTAATTTCCTAGATCTACTATTTATTCCCTTTTAAATACTTCTGGCGAACAAAATCAATTCATAAACATTGATGGAATTTATTGGATGTAAGATAAAACCATAAATTATTTTTTTCTAATTTAAAATAATATATATATATATATATATATATATATATATACATATATATATTTAATTTTGCAAAATTTAAATCTAAATAATTAATCGTTTTTCCTAAGTGGTTGATTTAATTTTTTCGAAAGAATTTAATTACAATTTTGAAACATCTTATAAATGATTATTCTTTGCTGACATATGTTACTCAAATTAGTTCTGAGGAACGTTTTAAGTTTGACGAGTTTTTGATCCGTTAAAAACGACTTCATTTTTCCAAAGAACAGCGTTTATAAACCAGCGTACATTGTGAAAGAGCGACGCAAATCGCACAAATATGAAGAAACTTTAGATCTTTCTTACCGGTATTGTTAATATAATTATCAACGGCTGTTGGAACAGAATATAATAACATTATTTTAACTGCAAAATATAGTTATTCAGACAATTTATCATTTTCCGCTTTACTAATTAAACATGCAACTAAAGTGTCGTAAATCATTTATAGCATATTATTATTAGTAAATATATCCCATAAATTCCAGGAAGATTATTATAAATTACTAACAGACATGATAGGCTTTACAGGGAAACAAAACAACTTTGATGTTTAGCAGGAATTCTATATATAGGTTTACTATACTTGTTGAAAGAATATGGATTAATATGACGTGATCTTAAAGATAATTCCTGTCATATGACAACAGTTGATCTAATAAAATGTGATCACGTATGTTAACGTATTTCGCTTTAGGAAGGAAATATTATTCTGGTACCAAGTTGTCTTTAAACATCATGGGGTTGAATACATATTACATTGTACTAGATAGAAATACCGTCCTGACACTTATTAAATGAATTGCTGTCATTTAGTCAAGATGAATAGTCATACTGTGTTTGAAAATGGATGGAATTTACTAGATTGACAAATGTAGGTCAATAGAAAAGGCATTCATTGTAGATAATATGGAAAAATGTTCATAATCGAAGTATTCGAAATCGAGCCACTGTAGACCAGTTGACAAGAATGTGTCAATTGAAAGTTTAAGTATCAATTTCAGTCGACACTTATAATAGTAAGATCTTAAGTTTGACACCACAGTGAAAGTGACTTAGAAATATGATGTCTATTTGATGGTCTGAAATTTAGCAATAGTTTAATAATAAGAATGAAATATGCTTAAAATATATAATATTTTTGATATAATTTTTAGATTTTTCAGATATCATTCAGAGAAGATGCAATGTACAGATCACAAAGCACAAAATGGAATTTATTTCTAAGTCTTTTTTAAAAATGTATTTTCTTCATGTATTTTCATTTATTTACATTCCATGAGTATAAATATCAAAAACTTTGCATTAGATTGTTTTGTTATTACAATTACTTTTCCATATTTTATTCATCCATTAGAATCTTTCAGATATTTTATTATTTTTTAACCTTTATCTGACCCTCATTAACATTTTCTCATCGATTCTCATTCTTTTTTTAAGAAATATGTTTGTTACTTTCTTTTTTTCATTAGAAGTTTATACACTGGATCAAAAGAATTTACAATCATTGAAATATTTATCTCCTGTGGTAACAAATGTATTTTTTTTAAAAAAGCAGCATATTTCGGTAAAAAAAACCTGCGACTTTTATATCAAATACCTTTAAGACTCTTTTAAAAACAATTTTTCCTATTTATTTTCAAAAGCATTTTGTTATTTGTTACACCTTTTACTACACTGCTATGCTCTTCTTTTGGATTTTTTAAAATTCATTTCAAATATAATAAGGAAGAAAAGTGTGAAAATGGCAAACTTATAAACCATTCAATCATTGAAACCATTCAATCATTTGCTGTTCATTCCCTCCCCCATCTGCTTTTACAGTCTATTAAATTACTAATTCATTTAAATAAGCGAAGCATAGAAAAATGTATTTACAGATTACAGTCTATTCAATTACAATAATTTGAAAACAAGTAGAAATCATTTGAGGAGTTATTGCGTATTTCAATGAGAGCCGATAAACTCTAAAATCAATACTGTTCAGATAAATAATATATTTCTGAATGTTCATTGATAATTATATTATTGTTATCTTATTATTATTTCTGATGATAATATAATTATATTATGAATACATAATATTCATTGATAATTATATCAATTTTCCTCAGTAAAATACTGTGTTTAAATATTAGAGTCAATAAAGTTATATATTTAGTTTTATTACTAGAATTCTTAAAAATACTTGTCTTAAATTAATGTTTTAGGATAAAATTAATTAAGGACTAGAAATGCAATAAAAAATTATGAAAGGAAGGCTACTGTTCTTATGAAACAGAATGTATAATATCTTACTATCTAAAAAACGTAAAATAGTTAAATTCAATTTTATAAAAATTACTTTATGGCATTCAATAAGAGCTCAGAAGTTGTAGGGAAATTTTGATTGATATTTTTAATAAATTAAATGAAAATATTTCATTTATCTCAAATCTAAATTAATACATTTGCAAACAAACACTTCTAATCAGACAAAACCCCGTAAAATGGTACAAATGACGTTTTACAACATTTTTTAATGTTGAACAAATAATTTGAAAGAAATGGAGGGAAAAATTGATACGAAATGGCATTAAAAAATGAAATATAAAAAAAGGGAAAAATTCGTAAAAGTCAGTTCATTGAAATATCATTATTCCTTAGTCCTAAACGAACCGAGATAAATACCAAATTAAAGGAAAATTTGAAGCTCTGAAATAAAAATTATACTGGGATACACAACTTTCTTAATAATGTTTCAATTATTTAAAGTTTTAATTTTTTTGGAGTCTCGAACGAATAAAAAGTAATAAATAATTGCAATAAAGGAAATAATTATTTTAAGGGAGTGTATATAATTTTGTATGCGGATTATTTCATATCCCAATAACAAATTTAAACTACAATTCTAATATTTTAAGGATATTTTTTGAAACTTAATTCCATTTCTCCTGTAAACAAGCATGAAGTCTAATGTGAACTAACAGAAAACTTTCTATTTTTAGAATTAGAATAAATATAAAATCGGACTGTAATAAATAGTTATTATAAAATAACTATTCATAGTTTCAGAAAAATAGAAATAGTTTTATGTACTTATGATTTATTAGAGAACTGCTGAATATTGTAGGGGTTCGATCTCTGTTTCTCCATCTCGATTGCTATGTAAACCATGTACTCATCGTGAGTCAGCAAACACGTCGCTATGCACATTGCCTAAGGCATCCCGGTCTTAGCCTTATGTGACATCTCATTGGTGCCATTGGCACAGACACATTTAGGAAGACTAAATAAACTGGTTTAGAGAGAAGGCGATGCTCCAATGTTAATTGACGGAAATGAAATTCACTCTGTATCTGAAATGAATACCTACATTTTCAAACAATATGTTAAGATACCGTTGGAGTGTTATATTTATCGGTTTATTTGAATAAAAGCAAAAATAACTCGGAACTAAAACGATGTGGATATGAACTATTATTTTATTTTTGTTGACAAAAACAATGTATTTGAAAAGTAATAGACTTTCAGTCGAATTTCAATTTAACAAATTTTTCTATCGTGAATATGCCTATGAGATTAACGGAAAGTTTGACTCAAATTTTCAATAAATTTTCATTATAAAATGTAGACTTGTCAACTTAAATGTTTCGAACTTTTGTAAAAAAATATTTACCTAAAAATAATTAAAAAAAAACCTTATTAACGTTTAAAAACTGCTTCTATCATTTAATTTGTAAACTTTATTTATTACAGAGGGAATACGAGGAAGTAACTGAAGATCATTAACCATTGTTCTAATGAGGTGATCGCCTGGTAAAACACATTCCACGACTGAAATTCTGTAATAGAGATCAATAGAAAGAAGATGGAAGAAAAATGGAAGAAAAAAAGTTCAGAAATTGACGGAGGCTTTGAAAGTCGGATTTTTTGATTCAGTGAATATTTTTTTTTTTTTTCTGAAAGTTTAATTCTTTCAGAATTTTTTACAATAACTTGTTGATTAAAACCTTATTCAAAGAAAATTATTCGTACTAAAAAAAATCAATGATATGTTAAAAAGGAAGAACATGCATTTTCCATTTATGAGTTATAACTATTCAGCTCAATATATTTTCAATGTTTTATGTCCAGCAATACGTTTGTTTCATATTGATGTACCTATTAAATTAATATCATTTTATCATTATTTTATATCTAAATATTAAACTTCTATCAGTATATTTACAACTTGAAAAAAAATATAATTTTAAATTACTACTATTTATAACTACACATTTGTGTTCATGTGTGTGTGTGTGTGTGTGTGTAGTATTCTTATAACTACATATGAGTACAAAGTAAAGGGGTGATAGTAAACATCTGAGCAAAATCAATTTTCATCATACAATACACAAGCGTAACACAAGCGGTGAACTGCAAGAAGATGCTATAATGGAAAGCATGAAGCACGAGTTGTCTTATAAATCGTCATTTTTACCGTGAATTTAGGGAGACATAGCTATGTATAATAATCAATAAAAGGTTCTCCACCAATGCATTGTTTCGTGAAAATTTATTGTTTAGATGTTTTTCATCACCCCTCAAATGCTTGCATATGAGTTTCGAATCTTATCCTATATTATTTAAATTTATTCCTCCCACTTTATAATTTCAGCATAAAATTTACGTCATCATTAATTAACTAATTTTTACAGTCATGTGATTGTAATAATAAAAGTAGTGAATTGGGAAAATCATTTCTGAATTTTTTTAAAAATTGTTTCGTAGAATAGAATGTAAATATTTTGCTTTGAGTAATTAATTGGACAAATAAAATGAATTCTTCTTTTGATAGTATTTTCAGAAATATTGTATTCCCAAACTATTGACATTAAAGTACATTTTAATTTTATTCCTTTTATTATTTACTTTGTTTAAACATGATTGAGTAAATATTTTTAACAGTAAAAAAAAAGATAAAAGAACTGTTCGTGAGAATGTAGTGAATGAATTTATTAATAGCTTAGTTATAAGTTAATAAAAAAAATTTGGGGTGGAAACTTTGATTCATATTTGGTATATGTTTAAATTTTATTGTAATTTGGTTTTAGAATTTTCCATCTTGATTTATAGTTTTTTCGTAATCATTCAGGAGCAAAATAATTTAGTTTATTTTAATAGTTAAATCACAATTTTTGAATATATTTTGTAAATGAGTAAATCGAGTGATGATCCTTCCAATAGAATATCATATTTTTGAGTTCCTGCCAAATAAAAAGAAATACAAGTCTTAGCTGAAACTCATTGAAAAAACTTCCAATTCATGCCACATGAATAACTTGAAATCAAACTCAATTATGTGTCTTGTACTGTCCCACATTGCTCCATTTGACGTTGCTTTAAAAAAACCAGGACTTGAATGAGTAATGCAAATTGAACATCTCATGTTCAGCAATATATAATTCGAGATCGAAAGCATTCAGCTAATGTGACATATTTGAAGTTGTTTTAGTAAAAAGAAGTAATTCAAGCCTTATCTTTAAAAATTTAATTCAAAATTGATTTGTTATCTAACACTTTTTTTTTATCCTTACAATACAAAAATAATTTTAAAAAAGTCGTTCAAGAATTTAAAATAGTTAAATGAGGACAAACAATAGTTTAAAAAATAAAGAAAACATTTGGGGGATTTTTTTTATAATTTTTGGTACTTTTCCATTTCGCTGGCGAAAGAAAAAAAAATTAGCCAAAAATGATACAACCGACTAAGCCAAACATAATATGAGTTTTCTGTGTGTTGTCGCCAATAAAATCTGCTTGGCGAGATTTGCTCCGGCGAAATGGAAAAGTACCTAATTTTATATACTTGTTTCTATAATTCTGGTCATTCCCTTTCAATTACGAACTTATATAAAAATATTTTTTTATTGCATGTTTAAGATGAAAAATGCGTGGAGATAGATATATGTAAGACTTTGGTTTGGTTTTATTAACATCGCAATAAAACCAACATGAGGGCTATTAGAGCCCTTAGAGGTGAATTTGACCCTTAATCAAGTGACGAGGACGACAACTGAGCTGGCAACTCCTCTCCTAACTTCCACACCACACTTACGTGAGGACTTTGGAACCCGACAAAATTAATGTGCCTTTTTTGGCATCAAGACCTAAACCCATGACTCTACAAAAAAACTACCGACATATATGTAAGGCATAAAAATAATTAATAATTCAGCGGCTGCTTTGAAAAATGTGGTAAAGTTTTTGGAGTTACTTAGCATTATTTAAATTTTTTTTAATCGTATATATACCAGTTAAAATATGGTGTTAACTTTGAGAGCCTGCAACAAATATTCAATGAAAAGATTCGAGAATTATTCTAAGTATATAAATCACGACACAAATTTTATGCATCTAATTGAATCATAGGATTTGAGGAGATCCACCCTTTTCTAATCACAACAAGATGCATTACGAAGATGACACCGTGCAATGTCCCATGTTATCGGAAAAAAAAATCTACGAACTAGTTTCAAAAAGAAGTTCCTGAAAAAAAAAGAAAATTACTTCTCGCTTTAAAATTAATGACCTCCTGTTGGTTTCCTGACTGTAAAGGTGAAAGATAAAGAGAAAAAATATATGAAAGCGTAAATTCTTTTTAGAAAATGTGATATTTTCCTCTTGCTGTGTTGACTTCCTCAGTAATGATAGCATTTGGCCTTTTTCGCATCTCCTGCTGTAGCCAATACTTTAATTTATTATCCGTATTATTTTTATCGTATAACTTTTTATCTGTTCATAAACTATTCAGTGAATTTCCCGTTGTACGTTGTTGAAAATATGCTTTTTTTTGTGAAGAAAATATAAACTTTCAAATAATTTTTTCTTGAATGCAATGAAATTGAGGATTGAGAAGAGCGTTTCAAATGATGCGGAGAGAAAACATTAAAAGACGAATTGATCAAATATTTAAAATTAGTATTTTTCATTCTTTTTTTTTTTTTCAATTAATTCATAGCGAGATAAATATAATTAGAAACGAACGTTGATTTATAAATGAATGTTAGAAACGTTTGTGGTAGGGCTTGTTTTAATCGCCAGGTTTATATATAGAAAAGCATTTATTAATGTTAGCGTGCAGGAAAAATTAATCCCTTTCTTGTTCGTATAGTTTTCTAATTATTGGACACCATGCTGAATGTATTGATAATTCAAATTTGATCTACAAGTCATTGAAAACAGTTACATTAATGATTAAACCATACCTCATTCATTACATTTCTTGAAATTTTTGGATAGCAATCAATATAGCTTTGTAAAACAGTCGTCAAAAATGTAAAAAAAAAAAAAAAAAAAAACACCGTCGCATTTTTTAATGTACAGGAATTTTCAAAATGATTGATCCGATTTCAAATTTACGCATTTTCAAAAGTAAAAGAAACAGAATGATAAGTGATAAAAATTACAAACGAAATATACATGATTTTTTTTTAAAATGTCCGATATAACTTCCTACAGTGACACGCATAATGTATATTTGATATACAAATTCCTGCCAAATATATTCTAAAGTATCGGTGATATATAATTGTACAGCAACGGAAATCCATTGTTTAAGTTAACATAAATTTGTATGCAATGGTGGTGCATACACTTTATTTTTTAGAAACCTACAAATCAAGAATTCGCAAAGGGCCATATAAGGGGACTTAGGTGGTCAGCAAGGCAACATCATGTCATCTGGTCCCCTGCTACCGATCCAACGGCGAGATATGCTACATGAAAGCAACAAAAAACAGCTTTCGTGAAGAAGTTTCACGAAGAACACATGAGGGCTGTATAGTTTCTTGGGGATTCGAATATTATTTCTCATTCTGCGTGGTTTATTTTTGAAACTATATAACTTCGAAATTATGTGAATCATTGAGAATAACTTTGTGCCACAGTTTGCAGGAAAAAAATAAGAATCTGTGGGTAGGAAGTCCTATTTTCGTTTCTTTTCATTTTCTGTCTGGAACATTAAGTGTATAACTCATGCAGGTTAATATTCGTAATATATCTAGATGAAGATTTAATTAATCGGTACAAAACAATTCACAGATTTATGCCTGGAAGTGTAATTCCTTCATGTATGAATGGGTACGTTAGATAATTGGCAAATAGCCACAATAGCTTGTGGTTATAGTCACCGTGCGTATAACTGATATTCTTTCTGTCCAATCGTGGGTTCGAATCACGATGCCAATAAAGATTCGCCATCCAGCGGGACTGATACAAGATAAATTTGTTAAGGCTCAAAATCCTCTCGTGAGCATGATAAGAGACTTCAAGACACGGATTTTAGCTTGTCTAATAGCACTCGTGTTGCTGCTAAAATAAGACGATAGTAAACATAGAATCGATAATAGATAATTCATGTTACAGAAAGAAAATCTCACATGATTGAACACTTAGCGTTTTCATGATAGTAAGTATTTTGAAGAAATTTCCTTTTTTAATGAATTTTAAATGTTCATGTACAGTTCCACGCTAGAGTCGTCTTGATTATAGAAGTAATTAGAAAAAATACAACATAAAAACTTCGTGAAATACTTTTTAAAAGTGTCCGTTAGTCTATTCAAGCACATTTGTTGGGAATACACACCTACATCATTGGACTCCAATATTAAAGAAAAGGGTAACGAAATATGGGGGAAATTTGTACCAATACAAAGAAAATGATACGTGTTTTCATTTAAATTTTATCTAATCTATCGCAATGTGATGTTGTGTATGTATGCCAATTTTAAATTTGGAGCATTGACATAAAATTGTACAATACATTTTGACATTAAAATATATTTATTTGGTTCACGTAAATAATTGTAATGATACAATTTTGTCTCCTAATGATTTTTTTTAAAATACCACACAAACTTTTGTTTTCAAAATCTCATTTTTCGGAAAGCTGAATTTAATGTTGATTTTCAATTTTAGAAAATTCACGTTTTTTTATCATCAATTTTCACTGCCTACTTTGCTTTCAGTAATTAAATGAATCTATTTTAATACGCGTGAAATGTTGATATAGATGCCTATGTTGGTTGTCATGTACGGTTTAATTGTATTAGTATGTGAATGTATTGTTGAATAGACATCTATTTTTCACTCGCTTAAGTGTGTTTCAATATATCAAAATTACTATTTAATGTAAATTATTGTTTGCTCTAAGAATTTGACAGAAACAAATAAAATTTAGATTTCTATCGAAATTATGCAACTGTGTAATAATTTCAAAACTCAATAAAACAACAGTTTAAAAAGGATACTTATTATTCTGATAAATGTTTAGCGCTTAGAAGCCTTTTTAATAGAAAGGAGGAAATATTTTACTTTGGACACTTTAAAATAAAGAAATTATTTTACATACTAATTAGTAGCACACACGTGAAGGACAGTGTTTTTTTTTTAAATTTACATCTTAAATGTATTATTTCTGTATGGAATGTATTCGGTTTTTTTTGAAGATTGAAACATATTAATATATAAATAACACTGAAATGGAACTGGAAAGAATTCATATTCTTCTATTCCGTACATTTCACAGCAAAACAATAGTAAAAGTGATGTAATTTTAGTTATGAGATTCATAAAAACTTTTGCATTAATTCTTTTACGTAAGAGTACTTTAGATTGACAAGATTGAGTTACATATAATCCTTTCCTACTGTATTGAATACAACTACCCCTTAAAATATTAAAATAGCTAGAGAGAGACGCAGTTATTCTGTGAATAAATGAATTGCTAATTGATCTATCCTGCATAGTTTATGCTGAAAATGAGAGAAGTGATCATAATGATATTAAAGCTTTTATCGTTAACATTATACTCATATTAGACTTCATAATCAAGCCATAAATCATTATTTCAACCACCTTTAGTCGACTTTAAGGTGACATTAATCAAAACTTCCTATTAAATAGATATATCAATATTATGAATATCACAAATGTATATTTGGAAATAATAAACAAAACATTTGAATATACTGAAATTCATCCCAGTCCACTTACATATTTCAGATTTTTTTGACACATTTGATAATAATATTTTCAAAAAACATTAGTTATTATAAGCTCAAAAGAAATTTCAGAATGTTTGTACACAATTTTGTTTTATGTTTTCTACAAATATTTTTTTTGTATTTGTAAAATATGGTTTAAAATATTCATACATAGTAGCGTATATCGATTCCACAAGAAGTAAAAATAATACAAGGTCTAAATTAAACACACAAATGTTATGTTCCTTAGAATACATATTAAATTACGTGAGTATATTTTATAACAATTATTAAATATTTTGATGATAATGCAGATATTAAATTAAAGTTATCTTTTTAAAACATTTTCATGTATACAGAATAAAAGTAATAATGTTAGATAGAAATTCAAGATCAAATTTTTAAGTCGTTAAAAGATTGGACTGCTAATTATATCAGCAACATTAATAAATAATTTAATGGTGATTTTATCACGCCAGACATTTTCATATATTTCAATGAATTGAAATAACGTTAATAATTAGTCTCACTCATTCTGGTTAGTCGTTATATAGTTAACACTTACTTTAACTTTGAATGTATTAAAGTTAAAATGAGTGTTAACTATATACATGACATTATATGAAGCTATTAAAAAATCTAAATGACAATTTATTTTGTCTTCTGAAAAAAAAAAAATGTTTTAACATTTAAAAACATTTGCAGTGGAAACATTACGCGAAATTAAACACAGATTCTTTAAACCTCAATTTTAATTTAAAAAAAAAACAATAAATAATTACAAAACTAATTAAAACACACTTGGTTCCAAATTAAAAGATGCTGAATTACTCAATTTTTTTTTCAAAATAAATACGAAACGACTTTTTTATTCAATCAAAACATAAAATACTACATTTAACCACTTGTTACAAGTAAAAATTGTTCTAAGCATTTTTTTCACTTGGGATATTCACAGTTAACTGAAAAAATGAAACTTTCAGATGGAAAGTATTCTCATGAAGAAAAGGAGTTTGCTTGATATTATTCTTTCCGATGCGAGACGAGAATCGTGCAAGCAAAAAATTGCTTTGAAATGAGGAAAGGGTTTTCCTTTTCTTTTTCCATCCACCGAGTTAACAGTGCTCTTTCTCTCTCCAAACTTTTAGGTCTTGAGGCTGCGTTCTAAATATAGAGAATACTGTTTAAATTTTGTTTCAGAAAGTTTCAATGGGAAAACAAAATAAAAATTCGAAATAAAAGAATGGGACTAACTCGGTTTGAAAAGTAAAATTGTCTGCGTTTTCACATTTGACATTACGTTGGATTTACTATTAATATATTTTGGTATCACTGCAGATTTTAGAAATATTGTAAATATTATTTTAAAAAGATGCTCATTCTACTTGGAAAGTAAGTTTAAATTTGAGAATTTTAGTCAAAAAATTATAATAATTTTTTTGACAAAAAAGTGTTATTTATTTTCATGGGTCTAAATGCTTTGTATGCGAATAAAATTTGCTGCAGTAAAAATGAGCCCATAAAATTAAAGAAAACATTGTAACATAACACACAAGATATTCAAGTTTCTAGGATATATGCAGCTGAATATCGTCGCTATATAATCTTCTAACACCTAATATGGCACTTCCCTGTTTAAACTTCTAAATCTTGTCAAAAGAAGGACTTCGAACTTTGAACTTAAATAAGGTGAATCAGTCTCACTTCACAGCGGGTGTTTAGTGGAATCAGGGCTCGAAAAATTGAGTCCGAAACCATGAACACTAGGCTCCCTCTGCCTCAAGATATTTTTGAATACACTATGTAGTAGAAACTATTGTAACGTTATGAAAAGTTCTTATGTAATTTTACAAGTTGTGTTTTTTGGAGATTAGTTTCTGAATGAATTTTCAGAAAGAGAATGAGTTTGATTAACCATCTAAAAATAAGTTACTTTTTTTTGCATTTTGAAACAATTGACTAAGAAGTGTTTAATATATTTTCCGAAATTGAAATTACATGATAACTAAGTGAGGGCGAATAGAAATCATTTGTACATTATATATTTACTTGCTTTTAATTTGCGCACATAGTTTTTATGGTAAATTTAACAGTTTTTAATTCATCTTGAACTTTACATGTGTAATGATAACAATATAAGAATTTTTATTTTTTCTAAAGTGAAACTACTAGCATTGAACTAACAGTCATATGAAACTATTTGATACTAAGTAATATATAAGGAAATTAAGAAAAGCATTACGCAAAAAGAAATTTTACCCTATGAAATACAAACTCATAATAGCACTGAATGTCTAATATATATTAAACTGCTTTTAACTAAAATAATGGTTAGTTTAAATATGTTTTTCTGTTACTCGTGTTACATTCTGAGAACGTGTTAAAATGTATTGCAATGAATTCATTAGGTAGCAATTGTAATAACTTAGTTAGCTCTAAACTTGTAACATTTGAAGTATTTTATTTCTTGAAGATATACACACATATTTTTCGAATAGGTTTTCTAAAAACTTTTAAGAAAGGAATTATTATTTAAGAAATTAATTATAAATATTTATGATTTTATATATAAAACTCAATTCTTATTGTGATAAATATACAATGCTCAAATTGTATTGAATGCGTCTTTACACTTCCTCTGTTTCTGACAGATTTATTATCCTACAATCTACATTAGGATATTAAACTACTTTAATTCGGTAATTAAAATCTGTACGTATTTTGATTAGAAGTAGTGTTTCTGATATAATGCATCAGTTTGGAGAATAATTCACCTAAATATAATGAACAGGATGTCTTTGAGGCAGTTAACTGAAATGAAATGATCGTAATACGCATTAAAAGGATTTTATGATGTATTTTCAATTACTTGATAAATCCTAATGTTGAAATGTAATACATGACTTCTAATATTTATGCAGTGCACTTAACTTAATGAGTAGTAATGACATATCATACTGCCTTGATTAAAATGCTACAAAGGAATTTTGAGAAATGATACATTGTTTAACAGAATATACTTAAGAATTTCTATCCGATATCTTAATCAAATGAATATGAATCTCTAACAATGATTTGAGAGAAAAATAGATCTGCAATTCATACATATTTATGAGAAAATGTATCTATGAAATAACATTATACTGGAAAACTATATACTTTCCCTTCTCAAATCAATGCAAAACACTGATTAAACAAAAGTGATTTCAATAAAATAAATTAAAATTTTTACACTTGTTAATTTTAATATATAAATTATTTTGAAATAATTTGACACTAAAATTATAATCATTTAGATTTTAATACTTAAATATATATGTTATAAATAGCTGAAATGTACATTTTTAATTAGATTTATTTTCAAAAATGCTTATTGTTAAGCATCAAAGGGGATAATGTAGTGAATAATGAATTTGTCATCCAACTATTTTTCAATATAAAGTGGGAAAATACACATTACTTATTTTCATTTAATGAAAATAATAATTAAATTTAATTTTAAATATATTAAATTTAATAATATATCATTTGAATTAATTTTCATACCTGAAAAGAACATAATTGTTCACTTCAACATTTCATCGTTTGCTTTAATTCTAATATTTAATTGAATAATTAAGTTATTGTTTTACAGAAGCTAAGAGGCTGCTTTTGTGGCTCAATGTTGTTTTAGGAAAACATTGCCTAAAACTTAATTTTTTTTTAATTATAAAATGTTTATCTTTATATTCCTTGAAAATACTAACTTAAACAAAGGACGCTATTTTTTTTTCTTATTAAAACATAAATATTCTTCGTAATTGAAGATTAGTGGGAAACGACATATTAAATTTAAATATTCTAACAATGTCAAATACTTAAATTTAATTTATGTTCAAGATTTCTACTAATAAACTGCTTGCAATTAAGATTTATAAGTTTTATGTTTGCTTTACTTTTTAAAAAAAGCGATAAGTCATATAGAATTTTCATGTATTTTATTTCAATTAAAACTTAAATCATTAAAAGAATGAAAAAAATGAACATTATTACTAAAATAAATTTAGAATTCCTTAAGTGTTATTGTAGTTCATATTCGTTCATTTTGAAAAAATTATTTATACAGAAATGCATGTAGGACAGGAGATAAATTATTCTTTCACTGATAACATTGTTTCTCTGATTTATTATTTATATGTTTTGCTTTAAATTATCAGTTTGAAATAAGTATTTTAATAGTTGTTTTCAACCATTTTAGAGAAATATTTTGTATTGTTTGGTAATTTTTCCATTTAAGAGTAAGTTCCATATGGCTATTAACACAAGTTGTATCTTTATTTCCATCATACGATTAACTAATTAATAACTGAGAACTGAGTTAAAAACTGTTTAAATAAGAAAACAAATTAATAATTTAAATTACATGGACTGGGAATTTTATGTGAACATAATGACATTAATGTTTGATATTTATTATAAAAAAATCACCAAGGAAGGATTATCGGAATCAGTTGTGAATTTGCTTATACTTATTTCATACAATTTTAAGGTATGGAATTCATTAGTTAACAGTGGTTAATTTATTAATGTTGTGAAACACAGCATACTCTCTCTCTTTTTTTTAAGAGTTTTTTTTTTTTAAAAAAAAGTATTACATTTTATAAGTACAAGTGCTTGAAATACTATAAATTATGTGACAAATGTTTACTTTTACTTAATGTGTAGGTGCGAAAAAAATAGATCCTGATCACTGTGTTCTCAAGTCATTTAAATTTATGAGTCATACATTTTGTGAAACAAATAGTTTCGAAAAAAATTCTCAAAACCTGGAAATATATGTAAAAAAGAACATGCTATTAGATATGAATCTCAAATGTTCTGTGTCCAGATGATTGTTTAAGTTTTCTATTTAAAATGATGGGTTTGAAAATCTTAAGGTAGAAAACAAGTCACACAAAATAGATAGCAGGTGTTTCCTATTTCAAAATATTGCATCTATTACAAATTTATTGATTTTTTTCCGTCTGTATTATTGTTTTTTGGAGATTCTAAAAAAACAAGAAGAGAGACTAGTTCCAGTTTAGAGCAGTTTTCAATACATTCGGTAAATGTGTTTTTTTTTCATTTCAAGTCCCTTAAGAGTCGCAAGTAACTAAAGAAAAATCATTTTGTTATATCATTCAAAAGAAAAACTCAGCTAACAAGAACGTATTCTCGTCTTTCTTCGCAAACATTTATTGTTGTTTTTCTTGAGGAATGAGACGGGAATGAGTTTCACGTCTTGTTGGAAAAGTATCCTTGTCTATGGAAATGTATACATAGAACAGAAAATAGAATTTCCATATTTATTACAAAATGCCATTTCCAAAAATGGTCGAAAAATTTGATTCGAAGGTAATTTATTTTAGAAGTGACTTATTTGATATGCTGAATAAATTGGAATCTTGCCCGATGGTGTTCTTTTGTGTCCAAAATTATTTAAACAAGAATACTGAATTTTATTTTTCCATCTTTAGTCCTAATCTAAATACAAAAGCAATGAATTCGGCATTTTTCAATATATATATCACTATATTTGTAAGACATAAAGAAGGTCAGAAATGATACACTAAATTAAATTAGTCTTTATTGGGAAATTTGAAGCTTTCTAAAATAAAAAATAGTAGTTTTTTTTTTCTTTCAAAAATCTATGAGTTTGAAAAAAATCTGAAATTATTATTTTTAAAAATTTATTTTTTAAGAAAAAAATAATTGGCGCATAATCGATTATATTGAATTAAATCATTAATACAATGTACCTGCTCCTTATAAAGCAGAATAAATCATTTAACATATTAAATTAATTGAAATATAATTAATAATTTAGATGGTATCTTAATAATATATAGATTTGTTACAGTACACTCGTAAAGTTCATGATATATCTATGGTACTTGTAAAGAAATATACTCTTCTTTTCAGACTAAGACGTGAAAAAAAACTTTCAATCCAGTTACTCAAATTTCGTTTGAATTGTGTATTTACATGAAACTAAAATTAAGTTCTAAATTCAGAATGAGATTTCAGTTTCTGAAAATACTTTTCAAATTTATCTTGAAACATTAAAGAAAAAAATCAAGATTTACACATTTGAAAATCAAATTAGTCGTATTCTGCATACGAAATATAAATATCTATATAAGGTATGTACTTGTTATAAATACAGCTTGATTAGAAAGCCTCGACCTGAACTAAGCCGATATTTCAAACATTTTAAATAAATTGATTCCTTTATGGATCAGATAGAAAAAAAAATAGCTGAAATTCATATCATGTGTAAAAATTACTATAAAGAAATCGTGAGATTTAAAGATCTGAAATCCGTTTTTTTTAGTTCAGGGATTTATTTTATATAATAAAATAAAAAAATGTCTTCAATGATGACTTATATATTTTAATAAGAAAATGTGTACCAGGTCATTATTGATATTTGCGATTCAAGATTCCTGATAATATGGATGCTGTGTACAAAATAATACACTGAAGAATAAGTTTGCTTTGATGAACACAGTCTCACTTTTGATTATAAATTATATGAATATTTTAAATGCATTCTGTTATAAGGAAGATTCCATCAATTTGCCATTGTAAAATATGACGGAAGAGTATACGTGAGATATAAAAAACTAATCAATGAGCTCGAAACCCGTTTCTTCAATTCTGGGATTTACTTTATGTAATAAAAATATTGTCTTCAATGATGATTTTTATATTTTCTTAAGGAAATGTGTATTAAACTATTATTAATATTTGCGATGCATGGAAGATTCCTGATAATATGGGTGCTGCATACAAAATAATACATCGAAAAATAAATTTTGTTTTGATTAATGGGATCTTACTTTTGATTAAAAATTATATGAAAAAATTAGATACATTCTGTTATAAGGAAGACTCCACCAATGGTGTTGGATCATATTCCCACGTAGAATTGTTTCACAAAGTAAGTAGAAAACTATAATACATAGTCCCAATAATTCAGATGTGTTTCGGTAAATTATGAACTATAATCCAATATACTTAAATAATTAAACATTGCTAGAACAATTTAATTTCTAATGTCTTGGAAAAAAATCAATCGTGAAAAAAACTACTTAAGTAAACTTCTTTTTGCAATCTTTGCCTAATTTGAGGTTTTTGTGTAAATTCTCAGTAAATCAATTTATATTTAATGTTCCTATTTATTTCCGTTGTATATTTTTAATAATTTAATATTCACTCTTTTCATATGCTGAAATAAGAATCCTACTTTAAGCAAATTTAAATTCTTTAATCGAATAGTTTGATTTAGTAATACACAGTTCAATTTCAAAGTGTAAAGAAATAATTTTGTATGAAAAAAGTAAAGTAACTGATAAATAATCAATTTTGGCTCTTACTCCGTATTATGTTTTTGGTCATAAATAATCAAAGAAGTAGAAGTGATAATTTTCGTTTCACAGAAACAAGAAGAAATAATTTCTCCTTCGTATCACATTTCTTCTCCGCTCCAGAAATCTGTGGCAGCCAACCTACCTTGTTTGGAAACATTTTGGCCTTCGTTCAATATAATCCATCAAGATACCTATCAACGACTTATTAGTATCCTTATACTATTATTCGTGATCAGAATTAATTACGATACTATCATCAGGAAATAATTTATTTTAACTTTATAATTTGTATATATATACAATGCTGCTACAACAATTAATCCAGATTAAATTATTTTAAATACAGTGGTCACTGGAAAGCTTATTTATTACTATAATTATTAAGTAACTGAAATTTATAATTTCATGAGCAATTTCAAAGTTTAATATCTTAGAATTACAGTATTAGTTTTATTTTACAATTTTTTTCAGGTAGTTTTATCTCTGTTATACGTTAGAAATTCTGAAATTGTCAGTGATTATTCTATTTTTGTCGTACAATAGAGTCAAATAATTTAACAAAGTATTATGTAGATAAGTCATTTAAGTAAGTATTTTTCGTGTAAGGAATTATTACATAAAAATATTTAGTAAATTCAAAATTTTACTAATATGTAATTGATAACGATTATATTTTTTCAAATACAGGAACAATTTACGTATTATATCATTCTACAAATTGTAGATGCATAAATTAAAATTGTCTTTAAAGTTAAAAATCCAGATTCGTTTAGTATTAAAATTTAAGTTCCATAATTTCAGTAATTTATTTTTTTTTATATAAATGCATAAATATAAGTCTGAAACTGATAGTACACATTTATAAATTATTTATTGTCTTCTAAATAGTTTAGCAAATGCGTTTATGATATCTAAAGAACAATTGAAGAACATCAAGGAAAGGTTTCGTTGTTTCAAGGGTTCTAAGAAGTGAGAAAGTT
This sequence comes from Nephila pilipes, assembly GCA_019974015.1. Taxonomy (NCBI): domain Eukaryota; kingdom Metazoa; phylum Arthropoda; class Arachnida; order Araneae; family Nephilidae; genus Nephila; species Nephila pilipes. The sequence goes on from BMAW01072987.1 coordinate 94,949, forward strand.
TTTAATAAGTGAAGTAAATGAAAATGAAAATTTATTCAAATTGTATACAGTTTGTATTTTCATTGAAGACCTAAATTGAATTTCAAAATTAAATTTTCATAGTTATACGCAAAACGGTTCACAGAAAAAAAATTCAATTACATACACATATTATTAGATAAGATTAAATTGTTTATATAATCACACACACACATATGATAAATGTAAATTTAAAGTATTTAAATTAGAAATTTTATAAAAGTAATATTAAAGAAAATACCAAATTTAAAAAATATTGATGTAGTAATAATAAGGAAGATACCAAAACAATTTTCTATTAGCCAAGATGATATTTTTTGCATTTACTTCTGCTCAAAAGAATGAAAAAATTGCAGAAAATAAATTTCTATAAAATAAAGATCAAAAATATAAAACTGTAACAAAACTGTTTTATATTTTTTCTATGATAATATTAATAATAAATTATTAAAGAAAATGTTATGAAATTTAAAATTAAATTAAATAAATATACGTAACAATTAAGTACAGGTTATATTGTTAACAATTGTTTTAAATGCTTCGAAAAATCATCTTACAATTAAATAAGTTTCTTTTTTAAATATATATATATATATATATAAGTATGTACTCACATATTATTTAGATTCATTCTATAAAGTATATATATGTCTTATCAATTGTCAAACTATTTTCTTCTCTAAGAAATGAGAAAAATTTTGAAAGAAAAATATTCTCCTTCTTCCAAAACTTTGCTTTATCGAGAATGCTAAAGCGGTAATGCGTTTTATGCAAGTGTTAGTGGTAGTTACAAAGAAAGAGGTATCTCTATTGCCTCCAATTTCAGAAAATGCTTTCAATATATCTATTTCCAGAAGTAATTCACTTCCTATTCTGATCTAATACCCGATAGAATACAATTTCCGGAGAATTTCTTTCAAAGAAACTGAAACTCCTTTTTTTTTTTCTTACTTGCTTTTTATCTTTATTTATAGTTTCCCATGGAAACAAAAAGAAACAAGTGAACAAAAAATGAATACTGATGAATTTTGAAACTTAAATACGGAAGATTTGAAATGAGTGGAACGAATATTTTGCTTCTGATATCCCAGATGATTTTCGTTTTGAGGGACGAAAATTACGAGCATTCTATCGAAATCTTAAAAATTTTCCAATTCGGTAGAAGAATTATGCACTGGGCTCATTTTCTTATTTTCTTGAAATACATATTCTTGTCGGTAAATGGAAATCCCTACTTTGAATATAAAAAAAAGAAATTTTATCCAAAAATTGCTAAATTTTCAATTTATTTCATTAAAATGGAGAAGAAACGTATTCCTTGGAGAATTTAGAAACTTTAAAATGCTAACTTGATGTTAAGACTCGTTATCGTTTTAGAACAGAATTTTTTCACTCAGTCTCATAAGGATTTGAAAAATATATATTATTACCTTAAAATAGTCGTTTTTCATTTCTCTAAAATGTTACGTAAACATAATAATAGTGTAGATTTCTTAGAACTATATTTTTCTTGTCGTGAAAAGTTCATTTAAAAACTAATTGAAAAAATATGTATTAAATTAAAATTCAATACCATATTAACCGAGAACTTCAGTAAAATTTCATTAAGTATTAAACATTTTATGCATATTTTCTTTATCAATATATATTTAAGCTTGCTGCCAAAGCCTTCTTTAAGTATCATTCTTTATTCTGATTCATAGTCATGGAACCATATATTTCTAATAAGCTTGTAATCAATATAAAATTAAAAATTAAATAATTTATTTTCATTGAAAATTTCTATTTAGTTCAGCATGTATAAAGTAATCACATTAATATTGCATACCCCCTTCATAATTATTCATGCTTATTTCATTGCATTTATTCTTAACATTTGGCTTATAATAATGAGGTATAGTAATTCGATATTTTAAGCAATACAACATTTACAATTGATGTTTTTTTCGTCATTTAGGTATACTTAAGAATTAACAAACAATGTCAATAATTTATTGAACATTAAAACGAAAAACTCACAAAGAAGTCCAGGATATTCAGAAATTTCTTCTTTGTATAATAGAGTGTATAGCTACATTTTGTTAATTATCTTTTATAAAAGTATTGAAATTTACACGAAAATATTTATATCCTTATAGCATTTTATTTAATTGAATCTACGTCAGTACAAGATATTTAAAGATAATATCATTTGAAACATAATACAACTGCAACTGCAAATACGAATACTTGATTCTAAGTATCCATGTTACGTATATTATTTCGTCATTTTCAAGGTTTACTCATGAGTAAGATTTTCTTTTTCTTTAGATCAATTTACTTAAGTGATGTATGTTTTTATACCGGGTATGAACATTCCTTATTAGCAGAATAATAATTTCTTCATATATAAGAATAAATGATTTTGACAATGAAAAGCTATTTGTAACTGACATTTTAAATATCATGCTATTTTCCTGTGCACACAAAGATGGTTAGATCTTTCACACCACATAAAACACATATTATTTTTTGCATAGCTTTGATAAGTCTTTTTTCTTAGGATTATTTTCCAGAAACTATATCAGCGAAAAAATTGTTCAGGTATATATATATATATATAACGGGGTATAATTTGCTAAAAGTTTTTTTTCTCTTTTTGCTTATCATCCATTCATTTTTATACATAAAAAGGTAATAGAAATATATTTCCTTTTAATGCCTTTGGTTTAACATCTTAGCACATTTAACTAATAACAACATAAGTATCTACAGTTTCTTATGATATGTAATGATTCTATTTTTTTTAATAATTTGTGCTTGCTGATATTGGTGATTAATATATTTAAAACTTTAAAATTTTAAAAATATAATGTAATGCAATACAAAACATTAATAGAAACATCAATAACTTCATTACATGCTGCTGATGTTAGTTAAATTGAAATGTTGATAACACGTTGATGTAATAAATTATGTTATTCTAATTAGGGCCAAAAATTTTAGTTTTCATTTTATTTTAAATAAGAAATTAAATACATTAAAATACGTATCTAATAATATCTTAAATATATAAATATCATGTAAAGTAAAGTAAGTGATGCTGAAATTAGTATTGGAAAATTCTCAGAGAAAATATAAGTTATGTTTCCACTTTTGTACATGAACATTTAGCTCAATAGTAATCGTAGAAATGTATTATCACCATACAAGCATCAAAAATCGTAATTAACACCGCCAGTCAATAAACAATACAAAATGGCAACAATATTATTGGCTCAAAAGCAAAAAAATTGTGGATTCAGAATATTAATAAATAACATAGCTAATTAATATCAAACAAATAATTGTTCCATCATATAATGTAAATTATGCGTCATTACGCATAGAGCATTCCAAACTGCTTAAATTCCAAATTTAATTCAAATCTGACTTTCGATTTCAAAGAAGTTCCGGAAATTTAAATTTTGTTACAGCTGAAATATTAAATTAACTCACGAAAAAATTTGACAACTCTTTTTGCACTTTTAAAAAACATTTCGCGATAAGGGAACTCGTCATGAAATATTGTGAATTAATATATTAAACCTGTAAATTTCAAGACGTCTGATCGTAAATTCAAAATTGAACATGAGTATTTTATAAACTTTGATAATACTTTTACATGTAGAGTTTTTAAGTTAAAAGGAATTCAAATACCTGAATATAAAATAGTAGGATATCTCATTTAACTTTTATTCGTAACTGTATTTCATACTTAATATTTTTCACAAAAACTCTATTCCTTTACATTTTATTACATGTTAGAAAAGGAAGAAGAAAATTTACCTCTTGATGAAAAAAATAATCAAAACTAATAAGCAGATTTCCTTTTCCTTTAACTGTTTAAACGCACTCATTTAACCGTACGACACCCATTTCTTGAATCAAAAACTTTCAGGCAGTATTTTGTTAATTTTGAAAATTAACTTTATTTTGAGAAATCAGATACCTGATAGAAATTAAAGTGAATTAGTGAAGTTCTTTTTTGGGACTAATTAGCTTAGAGATCAGGCAAATTAATTCATTTATAACTCTATAATTTAAATCCATTAATACCGATATTTTATTCAGTCTTAATAAAAATTACGAAACATTAAACTGTACTGTTTTTAATAATATTCCACATCTGATCAAGATTTCAAACCATCTTGCTTTCATAAGATAAATGTATTTTAAGAAAATTAATTGATTTAATGTAGGTAATTATTATGAAATAAAATTTAAGTAAGAATGTTTCTTTTACTCTATGATTGAATATCTATTACTATTGTAGACTTAGTTGTAAGCTTGGAATTATATCTGAATTTATACCTTTTTCATTGCTTTCATCTTTTATATTAAATAAAATTAAAATCACTATTACTACTAATTTTACAATATTTTATGTTCCTGGCTTTTGGAGTATGTATTTATTAATAAAATAATTTAATATCGATATAATTTTTTGATTATATAATTTATTTTACACAACACTTGTACGGCATTTGGGTTTTTAAACATATTTTTAAGATATAATTACAAATCATTGTTATCGACATTTTTCTATAAACTGTAAAAGTGGTATTTGACTATTGGTGCAGCTTTTATGAAAATGAGGAGAATTAATTATATATTTTGATACCACTTAATGTTTACAGTATGTACTTTTATATAACATACTAATAATTTTGTAAAATCGTGGAATTTTGTTGAAAAATATTAATAAATTACCAATAAAAGTAATGCATGTAGCTATTTATCTTTCAATTTTTGTAAAAAAAATTCTAATTATAAAAATTTATGTATAAATATATTTTTGAACCGTTATCGTATCATTATTTTATAATTTGTCATACACAGTAGAATTGTGAACAAATGCTAATTTCAATTTGATTTCCTACTTATCATTGTCATTGGAATTCACAACTGACAACATTCAACAATAAAAAGTATCACTAGGGAAACTGTTCTCTTCAGATGCATTTATGGGGAACAGATAACCAGCAGCAAAGTGTGAAGAAACGGAAAAGGACATTGTGTCTTCGAGCTGGTGCATCGGAGAAATATGGGCGACCACTCATGGTAGACGTATTATTATCGCTTTTTGGCTTACTTATCGGAAATGAAGGCGGAGATGCGTTTAATATTTATAGCGAAGCCTTTCTTTCTCCCCAAACTTGGGGTCAGCGCAACGATATAAGAAGTTATTTATTTAACCTTAGAAGTTGGCGGGCAGTTTTGTTTTGGCGTAATAGAATTGCTGACGGTTCAGCGTAAACAAAATGATAAAATAGTGCCTCTGCTGGGTATTTTTTAAACATTGATTAATGTACTATTTACATAAATACAAAAAAAAAATAAATAAATATTGCCCATTATTAATATTTTATGCTTGGATTATCCGATGAAGTTAAAAATGATTTTTCAATTATATTCTTTAGTGTAATAGGATTGATGTATATGAATCAACATTTATTTTATTTACGATTTTTCGATTGCTTTCATTTTATGAATAGAGTTGATATTATTAACTGTTAAAAATCTCTGTTTTCTCTAATATAATATTAGAGAAGAAAAGGAGGATCTATATTATATATCTCTTTTCATTAATATTTTTTTTTTCATTTTTATTATATAACTTTTTATTATGCTCAGGTTGCATTTCAACATTTCATAGTTCAGAAAAGAACGAGATAATATTCAACATACATTCATAATTTATTTTCATTTAAAAGCTTCAAAAATTGTATAAAAGCATAAGTTTAAAAACAACGATACATCTGTTTAATGCGTAGAATGAATTTTGACTTAATTATAATTATTCAATCTTCTTCATTTGAAATTCAAAAGTTTTGAAGATAAAAACTTAAATCAGTGTTTTAATTCTTATGAAAATATAAACCTACTAAAATGAAATTTATACAAATATATTCAAAACCTTAAATTTCAGGGCTTTTGATTTGAGATAATTTGAGGATAGAATTTTTTTTATATATTAAAATTAGAACCAAGCAGTTAATTATTTTTAATTTAGAACTATAATCAATATTTTTTATTTATGATAAAGTTTATTTTTTTTCTATTGTGTTTCTTACAATTTTACCATATGGAATAATAATGAAGAACGTAGGAAATATAATCGTAAGTTCAAGGGAAGAAATAGACACGTTTGATGATATCCTCCTAACTCCGACTTTTATCAAGTGAGAACCTGGATGTAAAATTCAAACTATTTTACAGCAGTCCTCCTTATTCTACAAAAAAATTATTTGTTAGAATTAGATTTTTCATCTCTTCTTGAGAGTTGGTGATCATAAAATCAGGGATATTGAACATAAGGGCTACATTAAAATACATAAACATGATATTCAAATATATTTTAAAGCACTATAGATGTTTTTATATTTTTAATAACCTTTTTTGCATTGCTTCGAATTTTTCGATTTCATTTAAGTTTTAAATAATTTTTTTAATACAAGCTCAATATAAAAACAGCCATTAAAAATAGTTAACCTATGCATAATGTATATAAAATCATTTCATTTTAATTCAATATTTTGCTATATTTCTCATATTTTTATCAGGCATTTTCATTAAAAGTAGATAAATTATTTATATCATTGTAGATTAAATATTTAGAAAATTTGATCTAATTATTAAATTCAAATACTTTATTATTTTAAAATATATCAGTAATATAATAACGGAAGTTTTCTAGGAAAGAGACGTTTGTTTGATGTGATACTCATACAGAACTTAATTTTTCTTATTTTGTTTTCGAAGGTACTAAGAAACGCTGTTATGTGGATGAATTCGAACAATTGTTATTCATTTTCAAACGAAGAGCCATTAGGCAAATACTTTGAAATGATACTTAAATTTTCAAATGAAATATTGATTTAATCTAATTATATTGTAATATTAACGTAAATAACACTTGAATATTATCTTTCTTTTCATTATAATATATAATATGTTAAGCACACACACACACACAGTTTAGAATTTTATTCTATAGTTATACTTGGCCTGATAACTTACACTTTTGATCCATAGTCAGATAGGCAAAATGACACTTCCACCAAAGGTTTTTAATTTTTTTTTTTTGCGGAAAAAGCGTTTTGGATAATAGGTGCACAAAACTAAGAATTTCTTCACAATTCTTCCGAATCAGTCAATATCTAGGCGTTATTTTGGTCTTATTGAGAAAGCGTTTAAATGACGGAAACATTCTTCGTTATATTAATGAATACAATTATATTTAACAATTTAAATAAGATTGGTTAAGCTGAAATATACTTATCTTAGTGAGATATAACACTATATATATATATATATATCAATTTTTACACTTATTTACATCTAAACCTATGAAAATATTTGAATTTGGCATGGAATTACTAAATATTAGAATCACTAAGCACTTATCTGCCATAAGTTCTAAAAATTATGAAATTGACGCAATTTTTTACTGTACTTATCCAGTTTTTTGTAGGTACATTAGGATAAATCTCTCATGAGATTTCCTGGAAACGTAAAAAAAGCTCCAAATCGTGTTTAAATTTATCCAAATTTTTCAAACAGTCAAAATGGCTAACCCTGGTATATCCAGGTATAGTGTATGCATAATTTGATAAAAAATAGTGTAGAAGAAAAATAAATTGATAAAATGGTAATTTTATGTATTTCATTAAAAAGGTCACCTTAAGTTAGGGTTAATATTAAAATATCAAGATTTAAATCTTAATATAAGGTTTAAAAATTTTATAATAAATATTAGACTGAACTTTACAAAGCATAATATATACTAAGATTATAGAAAATGTCAATCTAATGGTAAAGACTAAAATAAGAAAAAATATTTGATTATCTTTGCTGTAATTTTCCAGAAAATATAAACATCTAACTGCCAGTAAACCATAAACTGAAATATATTGAAAATCGTATTAAGTAATTTAAAAAATGGACTAATTTAAGTTAATGTAAAAAATTTAAAAACTTGAAAATACATAAGCTCTGGGGAGCTGCTCTCACAAAACTGAATAAGATAAAACATTTTTTTGACAAACTTTATTTAAAATATTATTTTATAGTTTAGAAAATTGTAAACATAAAATGTGACCAACTCAAAAAACTGGAAAGATATTCAATCAATAACAGAATTATCCCATGCATTTTTGAGCATGTTTACTGTAACAGAATGAATGACTGATGGTTATTCGTGTATTCAGTTCTTCAATGTTCGCAGGTAGTTCCGCAAAGAAACACATTACCTTTAAAGTTTCCTTAAAGGAGAAACCAACCCCCCATTACTTATCACCAGATAGCGTTCGCATTTCTGGTAGTGGTCATATTGAATGTCATAAATTTAAAAGCATTAAAATGTTATTTTTAATTCAATTGGTAGATCAATATTGCAACAATTTAGCTTTCGAATGGATGGTTTTTTAAAAATTAATATATTAATTTGTAAGCCAAAAAATTTGAAAATTTTTACCAAGGATGAAATTATTCTAAAATTAAACTATGTCAACACCATTAAAAAGGAAGCAATGTATCCTATTTAAGGTTGATGCACATTTAATCTGTTTGTGTTCAAAGTTCACTCGTTGGCATGGTGTAGAAGTTAGGAGAGGTGGTGCCAGCTTAGGTGTCATCTTTGTAACTTGACCAGGGTTCAAGAATTTGATGTCCGTCGGCAATAGCCCGCGTGTTTCAACGTTAATAAAACCAAACCTATTCTATTTGAGAAAATAAGTAAGTTTCTCATTTTATTGTTGTGATTTTGCTCAAAATTTCAGAGTTGTAATAACACAAACACAATTTCTCCACATGGCTAAATTATTATTTATAGACATCCATACATTAGGTTGTCTCCCGTGTTAAATGATTTATATTTAACTATCTATGACAGTCTCTTAGTACAAAAATTTTTCTGAGAATTAAATTTTCCAAACACTGAATAATTAATTTTGAATGGCTAGATTATGATTTAAATAGATCAAAGTTTTGCGGATTCCAAAAATTAATAAGTAGTATAGGAATTTCTACTTTTTACTAAGAAATAAATTATCTAGATTAACTCAATTTATGTTGAAGAAACTTACTTTCATAGGTTTAATGAAATATAGGTATTCCATATAATTCATTCAAAATTTTTGATATATTTCAAATAAATTATTTACGTGGTTTTGTAACCAAAACCTTAGAAGAAAGAATTTATTAATGCATCCTGCTTTTTCATCTGATCACAAAATGCAAAAGGATGCATCTTGAAAAAATTACCATATTGTAAAATGTAATAATTTATTTGATAAACAACAAACTCCTACGAAATTCAAATATCAAAATATACAGATGTAGACATATGTAATTTATTGATACATTTTATTTATCCAAACTACTTTAAAATATCTCAGAAATGTTATATAACTGATGATTAAATTTGATAAAAATTAAATCAGTTTTACCACAAAAATGGGAAAATATCATACTTTGTCACTTACTCTTTCAACGCTTAACTTATTTTAATTTTTATAACTTCTCCACTTGCTAATATTTGTATATGAACAGAATAGTATATACAAAAATTAAGAGATTGATCTCACTTAATTTCTAAATTTAATTTTATAACCCAATTCGAATGATTGCCGTAGGAGAAATTTCTGAATTACAATAGAATGAAATTCAATGCACTATAAGACAAAAGGAATATAACAATTAAATCAACTTAAAAATATCTTAACATGATTTTCGTTTTATTTTGCCATGTTAATTTTTAAAATAACTTTTGTCTAAATGATAAATGTCATTTATTATGACGCTACGAATTGCGTCACTGTGTAAAGCAAGCAGATTTCAAAATGCAAATGAATTAAATACAATTACCTAATTTAAAATATTCGTGATACATCAACCGCAAAAATGAATTAAATGCTTTTTCCAAAAAAAAAAAAAAACTTTAAAAAATAAATGTAATAATTCCTTCCATCTGGCTATGGTCTCTAAAACCTGTTTAAATTATAAATAATTTATCATATTTTTTTTAACAGTTAGGTCTAACGTATCTATATTTTGCATTCGGTAGCATAAGGTTAAATATATCGTTATTCTACAATCGTTATTTGTTTTCGTTTCTTAAGATGTTCAGAAATTTTAAACTCAAGAGGATTGTGAAAAAATATAGTTTTCCAATGTATACAAAATACTTCTCATTATATATATATATATATATATATATATAATATGAGTCAGCATTTAATGAAAATTTGATTAAAACCAATGATTATAGTTCAATATGTGTTAATGGTATCTATTAGTTTGTTAAACAGTAATATTACTAATCAAAGCTTTAATTAAATGTCTGATATTATAATGATCATAAATATATAGATCAAATATACGCATGTTTAGTAACTAATATATAATAGTCAGTATAAACACCTGGATTACGCCAACTGCAAATTACATAATTATGCAAAATGTTCCATTGCCGGAAGTGTTCGAATGGATTACAGCTTGATGTTTAGACAAATAATATACTATTTACCAATAAGGAACAATATTACCGACTTTAAAGGAAATACTTTTGAGATAAGAATTTATATATTTCAGGGAAGGGTATTGAAACAGTATAGTAATTTAATAGTAAATAAAATTTTGTTTAAAGGTTTCATTATGATAAATTTAAGGGTTTAGAATTAATCCAAGTTTAGCGTGTACAGACCGTTTAAACTCATAATATATGTACATTAATTTGTATTAATGTGGTTCTCCATTCAAATGTAGGCCTATAATAACATTAAAACATATTGTTAGGTTCTACCTTTGCAGCAAAACTGTTTACTGCGTTTGACATCTTTATATTTATAATAACCTGTTCAGTTAACTAAAGTGCTAAACGACTATAATTTCACTAATCATATACTGTACTTCGCACGAAGGTGGCTGCTTAATTGTTTCATTGATATAAAGCAGATTTCAAGGACACTTAATTGTAAGGTTTCCAATAATTTCTTTTCATATAGTTTAGTTCACAGAATTTTCAAGTGTCAGCTAAAAAAGTATTTTAGACTAAGAGGTCCTTTCTTTCTTTCTTCTTATTCGAATGTAAACTATAATATTTAGGACTTTGGGAACATATAAGGCTCCATTAAAGTAAAAGTTTCTTAATCTGAATACCATATCAATGTAAAATATACCATAAAATAATCCTTTAGAACTATCAAAATTAAATGATTTTATTTTCGGTACTTTGACTTTAGGTGGAAAATGTTTTGAAAACAATTAAGTGTATTAAGTGCTTACTGCTTAAGGAAACTAAAGATTGAATTCAAATTTATACATCTTATTATGTCTAATGTTGGAACAAGGACCCATTTTTTTTGTCAACATCCGATGTACTTCAAGAAAAGGATAGGCCAAGATGTACAGAACAAGATGAATATGTTACCTAATATTAAGTATACGCGCATTTACTTTTCAACATAATTACCATGAAGTTTCAGGCTTTTGTCATATCAATGGAATAGATTTCTGATCCCTTCTTTGAAGAACATTGCTCCCAGTGATGTCAGATGGACCTATACTTCACTTCAAAGCTTCTCATTAATCTGGAAACATAAGCCTTCTGGCCAATCATTCAGTTTAATAAACAGATGAAAATCACTTGGCTGTCGAACAGTCCGTATATACGAGGGATGATCAAACATTCCATATTTAAATTTCTCCACAAATTGTTGGTTTACAACAGCACTGTGAAGGCGGGCATCGTCATTAATGAAGACAACTTAAGATACCTATGTATTCCTCCTTTGATTTGAATGAATCTTCGTAGTCGTCATGAAATATGATGATAAATTGTTGCCTTCATCGAAGTCCCAAATTTCAAAAACTCAACAGATAAGGCGATTTTTTGGTCCCCAAAACAAGTAGCCATAACATTCCTGATGTTAAAGTTTTGTGTGAACAGATTTGCATCCTTATTCACTTTCATCATGCGGTTCACCCTTCTTTAAATTATCTACGTCTTTCACGCACAACATCATCACTCATAAAATGTTCATTTTCTACTTGACTCATTTTTCGGTGAATTTATTCTAAGTCATTCGCTTCTGCAAGAAGAAATCTAATAAACGTTACGCCACTCTCACTTGGGGTGAATATCAATTGTACCATTTATGTTTACGTGCCAATGGATTTGTTTAAAATGTCAAGATGGCGACAGCAAGGCAAAGGGTGTCCAAATTAAAATATACGAAACCTCGTAATAACGTAATATTTAATTACATTTACCTATGTTACTATGGGAGAAAGTAACGAGATATTTAGGGATACGAATAGAGTCTCCTACTTGGATCAGAGCATACTCAGGCACCCGAAAGCATAGGAGCGAAGCGTTATCTGATTTATGATAGCGGAAGGTGTTAAACAGGCCGTTATTTATCCCTGGATGTTGATCGTATACGGGAAGATCATGTGTCCGACAAGTCAGTGAGAAAAAGGAGTACCGTTCTCCTCCAGGCCGTGAGAGTTTGGTTAATGACCCAAGGTCAAAACAGAAAATCACAGTCATTACGGCCCATCTCATCGACTGGCATAAGACCGAGTGAAAAGTGATTTTCTTGTTACATTGAGAATATTGGTGGTGTAGGTAGATGTCAGTGTTGGAACAATGTGGGCAACTGTTCACGACAGGTTGCGTTTTTGGAAGGTATGTTAGTAGTGGGATTCGAAGTAGCTCACCGACCAGCAGAAGGAACTACGTATGGGGCTAGCACTGCAACTTCTGTTTCGATATCTTGAATACCCTCTTTTCCTGCAGAGGATCTTCAAAGGTGATGAGACCTGTCCCCATCACTATGAGCCAGACACAAAGCGGGACAGCATTCAGTGGAATCCTGCGTCGTCAACTCCAACTAAAAAGTCCAAAGCCTTGACATCAGCCGGAAAGGTGTTTCTCACCCACTTTTTCAGCATCCAAATTCCACTTCTTGATAAATTCCTAGAGCACAGATCAACCATTAACTCCAATGTATACTAAGACCCTCCGAAGCCTTCGCAGGCCAATCAAGAACAAAATACATGGGCTGTTAAAGGAAGATGTGGTTCTGCTCCATAATGCTGCTCGTTCACATGTCTTCAGAGTCATACACGTGTAACTGGCCAAGTTCAAATAGGAGCTGATTGATCATCCGCTCTAAGGCACGGACATGTCAATCCGCGATTTCTATGTGTTTGGTCCTCTGTAAAAACATTTGAAAGGGAAGCGCTTCAACTCGGATGACGAACTCATGGAGACTGTGGAATGACTATGTCCGTTACAGGCACATAAATTATGGGAAAAAGGAATCCTTCTACTCGTAAATCAATGGAATAGTTGTTATCGGGCCTATGGTGCATACTTTGAATAAAGTTTTGATTTATACGTACTGTGTCGTTTCGTACCATTTCATTTGAACACACCCTGTATTAAATGTTTTAGTTTGAGATTTGTACAGTAGCCCACAGAGCATCTCCACCTTCTATCCCTTACCAGATTTCGTAGAAGCTCGATTGGAGGTTGAAGAAAAACGACCAACTCTTTGATTGTGTAGTCCATGCAAAGTATTTCCATAGGTTTCGAAGTACCGACATTGATATTCCGCTTTATGTCTTCTGTCAATACAGAAAAAAAATTGCATACCTATACTTATAATTAACCAGATTTTTTTACTATGTATTGCATTTTAATGATCTATAGATTTTATCAGCATGTGTTATCACTCTCGAAACACAGTTTAAACTTAAAATTAAAAGTTAGAAATACTTGTACTGTCAAAAAATAATTTTAATGAAATACGTTTTCAAAATACATTCTTAGCATACGTTATGTAACTCATATAGGGAGCAAATAAAAAAAAAGGACTATTGATACATATATATATACTGCTGTTTGTAGAAAATGCAACACCATGAAAGAATCATCAGAATCAAATGAAATTTAATGCAGAAACGACTTGTACTGATACAAATAAATGATGAAATTTTCAAAACAAAAGAAACAAATTAAGCGTCCGAAATCAGTATTTGGTGCAGCCACCATGCGCTGCAATAAGTGCTGCTATACGACGTGGCATGGAGTCAAACAGATGTTGAATATCTGCTTGAGGAAGAGAATTCCATATCGCTTGTATGCGCAACCAAAGTTCGGCTTTGGAAACTGCAGGACGCGGATCACGAGCGAGACGCCGACCAACCATATCCCACACGTGCTCAATAGGCGACATATCCGGTGAATAAGCAGGCCAAGGAAGAAGTTGCATGCGTTGTGCTGAACAGAAGTCTCGAACAGTCCGCGCAACATGTGGGCGTGCATTATCCTGCTGAAAGATAGCTCCAGGGATGCCTTGAAGGAAAGGAACGACTTCGGGCTGTAGCACTTCACGGACGTACCTGTTGCTATTGAGATTACCCTCAATTCGTATCAAATTGGATCGTCCATGATACGAAATCGCACCCCAGACCATAACTCCGGGTGTTCGACCACTATGTCGTTCAATAATACACTCAGGAACGCAGCGTTGACCGGCATAACGTCTAACACGAACACGGCCATCATGGGTCCACAAATTGAAGCGTGATTCATCTGAAAAGACAACTTGGTGCCAATCAGCTCGCCTGTCTCTGTGCTCAAGAGCCCACTGCCGACGCAGCCGTCGATGATTCGCCGTGAGGGGAATCCTGTATAAAGGCACCCTTGCACGCAATCCACGGCGCAGCAGACGACGACGAATTGACGAAGCCGACAATTGTACACCTGTAGCAGTAGACCAACGTGCTGCCAGCTGCCTGGAGGAAGCTGTGCGATCATTCACCGCCATGCGGAGCAGGTGTCGATCATCGCGCTCTGACGTCACCTTCTGTCGTCCAGTGCCTGTTTTTCGAGTTGTTCGGTGCTCGTCGGTCCACTGCTTCCAAACTCGCATCACTGTGGAACTGTTCCGCTGCATACGAGCTGCTATTGCGCGATAGGAAAATCCTCCTTCTCGAAGGCCGATTATCCTCCCTCGTTCAAACTCCGTAAGTTGCTTGAATTTCTTATTCTTCCGTCGTGGAGGCATACTCAGGTCTCACTAAACGTTTGCCACTAACAAATAATCATAGACTTTTTTCAACGTCCCGCTACAGCACTTTATTTATACGCTTTCAGCATCAATTCAGAGGGCGCTGCGCGCGCCGCGCACGCGCGATGGCTCTGAAACTTTATTAATTTGCATAATATCCTATAATTGACATTTGCTGCGAATTTCATTTGATTCTGATGATTCCTTCATGGTGTTGCATTTTCTACAAACAGCAGTTTATATATATATATAGTAGTGATATCCCACAATTTGTTTCGTTTTATTCAATTTTATTTTTAAAATAATTTGAATTAAACGAAAAAAATCATAGGATATCACTACGTAAAAACAGAAATGCACTGAAAGTGTGAGGAACAGAAATGATTTCTACTATCATTTTTAAGAACATGTATAAAAATTTAAAAATAAATATTTCAAAAACTTGCTCAGAAATGTTTATGAAATAGTCTGACACATACCATTTATGAAATAAATTGAATTAATATAATGTTAAATAATATAATGTAAGTATTAGGTGTAATTAATGAAATTTGATGATTTTGTTGCTTCGCATCCCATACAGCATCCCGTGTGTATTTTAATTTAAATTTGCACATAAAATTATTTTGAAAGTCATCATTAATTTGTCTATATATTTATGCTAAATTAAACAACTGAAAATGAAAACAATATTCAAATCTGGTACGAAAAACCTCAAGTTTCAAAGAATTCAAATTAAATTCAAACTATGTCTCAAATAGAAACAAAAAGTAACGATATTTAAAAATAAAATTTTAATATCACCTGAAAACGTTCGCACACTTTACATAAATTACATTTTGTTCTTGTTTAATTTAATTCTTACTACACAATTTATAATGCTCTTTTAATTTATGCAATATGCAAATAATTTTCAGTTAGTTAAATGAGATAGGTGTTAGAATGAGAAGACCACGATAATTTCTTAAACTTATATTTCACCAGAAAATAGTTTAATCGTTTAAACGAATCAGTTTTGATATAAATATAAATATCAAGCAATTTGCTTGATGTATTAGACCAACACATTACCACGAAGCTTGCAATCACCAATGACGCAGGGTTAAAATAATTGTCTACGGTATGGGAACTTCAAGGTTCAATACCCTGCTCTAACATCATTAAAAAATTGAAGTTAAAAGTCCTGCTTAGTTGATTTATAGTATAATATTTTAAAACCTTGCAGAATAATCTCTACGTTAACAGAACAATGCTCAGGAATATAATTACTCGTGCCGTATATAAATCTATGGAATTTCAGTCTGAGTCAAGTGCTCATAGTCCGTTAATAAAACACATTTTTAAACATCAATTGAATATTCAATTAAACATGCTCCAATATCTACATGACAATATAAAAAAAATTTCGTTAAGATTAAGAAATATTTCACAATTAAGCAGATTGGGGTATTTAATGGTCTATGCTCAAAATTTGATTCACAAAATAACAGTTAGTCAAGGATAAATTACCGAAATATTATTTGAAGATTTTTAAGCATTCTACTAATTTGCATTGGATTTAGCGTTTTTTCATTCCGGGACATATTTTATGATATCATTTGTAGTTAAATTTTATTTCTATATTTTTATTATTTTACCTTATAATGCTTAATAGGAAATAGGTTATATAAAATGTTATTGTAATAAAAATTATGAGGTGATACATGTCATTTTGTACTCAGGAATTTTATAATGTGAAAAATTTAAATCTCTCGTATGTCATAACTCCAGTACGTTTATAGCATTAATTTTAATAGTTGATTATTATAATAATATTTTATTTCTTTTATCTTTTTATTCTATTAGAATTGGGAAACAATGAAGTAATTATTAAAGAAATTTTATATCAAAAAGTTTGAATTAAAAAAGTTTTCTAGTCATTCCCTTAAGATGCTAATTTACATTAGTAAGTCAATTTTTAAATAGATATAATATATTAAAAAACTCAGAATAAATGTTGAAAATTTATAGCTTCCAAAAATTTCGTAATTATTTTGCATTAGAAATCTCAAACTTTTTTACACATATGACAGCGACATATGTAACTGAAAATTATTTCTGAAATTTAATAAATATGTTATATTGGAGTTATTTCTATTTTTTATAGAGCATAGTTTAATTTTATCTGAGTTATTAACAGTCTTATATGTTTTGTAATTCTATAATGACGATTTTGAAAATTAATCAGGTAATGTATTTTTTTCTCTAAAAAATGTTCTTTACCACGAAGAAGAGAAATATGTTTCAAATTTTACCTTAGCGTGATAAAATAAGCATTAAAATTATCAAAATAGTTCACCTATAGAGTTTGTTACCGCTATTTAAGAAAAGGAAGAGGATTAAATATTTACAATTAAAAACTCATTATTTAATAATAAGTGCTATTTTTCGCTTTCCATCATTAAATATTAAACACTTCAAACATCAATATTTTTTCACATTTATAAATTCCAGCAAATTATAATTAAAATGTATATATAAATCTTGAAACATCCATGTATTGCATTATAATGTTTATAATATAAATTTAATAATGAATGCAAAGCGAGGAGAATTACTATTATTTTTCGTTTAACAATTTAATAGCTGGAAAATTGCCGTAGTATATAAATTGGAACCACTTTTATAAAACTAATCATATTGCAACATTTATACGGGTGTTTATGAAACATCAAAATATATATCTGACTGTAAATTTTTAAGTACATTATAGGGTTCACAAACTAAGATTTATTGAATCATAAACCTAATACTACTTGTATTTGTATTGCCCCATCAACCTCCTGCATAAATCTTGTATGTTAATATTTAATGCTGGGAGTTCATAGGTTACTTCTCTCATACATAATCGAATAGTTTCATTTAAATTAATGGCACTGCAGTGAAAATGTCCTGCTTATATATGCTGCAGAACTTTGCAGAATGCTATACTATACAATAATTTAACTTCATCTCTCTTCACTGGCTCTATGTGACATCATACAGAAATGCATATTTTAGTGTAGATTCTCCACCTTCGACGAAAGATGAACATTAGAGATACAATCTAGATTATAATAGTATAACATGAATGCATTTCTTTGTAGTTTTTCCCTAATAAATAGAACCTAACTATAGTCTCTAAATATTTCTGTTGATCTTCAAATTTTAAGTTACATAGGCAGAAGAATTAAGCATTTGGAGGAATTAATTTACGTTTATAAATTACGTATTGCATTTTGCACATCCCTGTCTTATAGCTAGCCTATAATATTTTACAAAATCTTAATTGAAGTTAATTTAAATTGAAATTTTCTGACATTGATAATTATTTCAATTTTTTAAAGTAATTATTCAGTATTTTCGCCAGAAATATGTATACTAAAGGTTTGGTTTTCAAAACATTTTTAAATGATTGTAGCTTCTTTCATAAAAGAATATCAATCTATTATAACTCCGTGCACCTATCATGTAATTAAAATTTAAAGATAATAGTAAGTATCAACAATTAGAATTTATTAGATTATTCAGTCCATTTTTGTAATGATTATACTTAATTCAGAAAATGATCTGCATTTTACATTCTTCGTAACATATATAGTTTTGAATTACCAGATCTTTTTTTATTCTTTTCTTTTTAACACAATTGGCTTGTGATCTCAAGATAGGAAGGGTTAAATTTGTTTCATACTTTTTTTCTGAAATGTTTTAGTAAGTCTTTAATCAGGAATTTTAATGCAAAGTTTTCTATGCACAACTTGATAAATTTAATCCACAAAATTATTAGAAACTTTCTTTATATGTTAGCTCAATATTTCATACCAACGAGGTGCTTCTGAAATTTATAATAATAATGTACATCAAATTTAACATGACACCTGTTATAAAATTTATTTTCTGTATAGACCAATAAAGTTATGGTAAACATTTAAAAAATCCCCTTAGTTCGTAATTAGAAGAATCTGTATTTGAATGGAAATAAGTTTTGTCTTTTCCAATGAATATTGGCGTCATTTTTGATATTGCATTTAAAGTAGAAATTGTTACATTTTAATTGATATAGTTTATGTGTTTTACTGAAATAGTTATAATAGAAAATAAATAGTTCAAATTAGTGCGCATAAATAGTATTACAAGATTAATATTAATTGATAACAGAAAAAATGTAATTAATAAATTAAAATTTTATTCTAAACTTTCCACTCTAATAATTTTTAATGGAAAGAATGCTCAATGAATCATAAAATGTAATTAAAAAGCAAGAATTTTCTTATATTTCAAATGAGCGTACACTACTTAAACTCCATATAATTAGCTGAAAATATTTCCTCATTTACATGTTTCCTTTTTGAAAAAAATACAAACAATATTACTTTGATGTATGTTATTCTAATTCTTTATCAAATACAGCAGTATTGCCCATTAATATTGGGCAATTAATTAAATATTATTTCACCAATACAGCGTAAAATAAGAATAACGAACTTTAATTATAATTTTTTTCCGTGCAATAATTTAGCTATGTTTTAAGATCTATCTTTATTTAATGGATTAGCTTCTTTTAGTTTTTCATTGAAATATAGTGTGACTTACTAATTTTGGGCTTAGTAATTAACTTTTTCTACTACAATTTTACCATTAGTATGTATGATGTTTGTTATTTAATAAAAAAGTATTTAGGACAAAGTCTTACGATCTCATTTTTAATTTAATTGTACTCTAAAGGAAATTACTGAATACTATTTATTCTACTTATTTTACCATTTCCAGTCAAACTAAATATATTTTTATTACGCTAACAGCGAAATCAGTTATGTTTTTATAAACTTTTTTGAAAAAAAAATCCATAAATTAATACATGTAATTTATAACCAGTTTTTTACAATACGAAAAGCGAATCACAAATAACAGCATGATAGCAAAAATATGTTACAAAAAATTATGAAGATAGTGTGTCCATAAATTAAGCCAAAGCAACAACACCAAAGTAACCTTTAAAGCTCTTTTGGGAAGTTTCCAACAATCCTGTTTACCACGCTACTGAAGATAAATTGCCCATAAATGATCATAAAAGGAAAACCCGAAGAACTATTGTGTTTATCTAATAACTCTCTCAAGAGTTATTTTCAGTTTTTATGAATTTATTGTTATTAGTCTAAATGCTTAAAATTTGTTCTATACTTACTAATGCGTCGAAAAACATTCTAATATATTTTATATATTTAAAATATATACTATAGAGCTTAGTAATATAAGTCCATCAATTTAACTCGTATTTCCATAAGTCTGTACAAGAATATATAATTTGCTGGAATTTTTGTCAAAATCTGATAACATGAAAAACTATTTACTTAACAAATCATTACATAATATGCATTAAGTATTTGTTCTATATACCTAGTTGTTTTATATTTATATTCCCATTAACTACTTTACATGTGTATTTCATTAATTTTCTACAATACTTTACATTTCTAAAAGTTCCATGATATATTTATACACATATAACTTATTACTAAATATTTCATAGAATTGGTTTATTTTTGATAAATAGTGATAATTTTTATATGTAGCTTTCAATACATGAATTGATGAAAATTAATACATTTTCAGATACATTAAAATTGCATGTTGCATTTTTAAATTGGTATGTGTTGTTAAATTTCAGTAAAAAATCTGATGGTAATCTACGAAAATAATTTTCGTTAATCACATTTAATAACTAAATTTGTTATATGTATTTTTAATGTATATAAATTAGAATTAACAAAATAAAAAATATTATATTAAATATTATTTCCACATCTCATAAAACACAGAACATGCATTTAAAAATAAAAAGAGCAACTAGTGTAATTTGAAAACGCAGGTATCATTTATAAACACATTATAGAACAATAAACAAGAAATGTTCGAATAATAAATTTATAACCGTTATAACTTGAAAGATTACACTATGAAATATGAGTAAAATAGATAGGATTGCTTCTTACATTCCAAACAAACATAAACAAATTGAAATTTATGCAAGGAAATCTGGCAAATGTAATATAAACAAGACATTTCATCCAATCTTATCTGGCACCTGTATTTTATTTTGATCTATTATTTATGAAGAAATGTAATATAAGCTTTAGTAATATTAAAGAAACGTGAAATGTTATGTAATATTAAATAAGTGTAGTTAAATGACTCGATCTACTTTAGAGCAGTTGGCAGAAGAGATAGAAATTCATATAAAACAAGCGATTACTTTCTTTTGAATTAACTTTATTTAGTGCTTTATATTTCACATTTATGCTACATGATGTTATGTGAAAGCATAATATTAACCAATTTTTCGAAAGAATAACTTATGATCGTGAAAATATGTTTTTGTTAAACTAAATGAATTTAACTTTCTTCAAATACTTTAAGAAATAAGTGTAATTATATAATTTCGTTTTACAAATCAATTTATTACACATTTACGAGTATCTGTTTCGCAACGCTTGCGTAGCTTAAAATTCGTTAAGCTCAGTATAATGTCGTTGCAGCAGATTTCTAGATAACCAAGAAAAGCAACCGTCATTAGCGAACGTGTGAATCTTTAAGGAGACGCATTAACCTCATCAAGATTGTTCGCAGGATGTGTTACGGTGCCTCAACATCCGAAAACAGGCGCCGTAGCAAAACATCATCGTAATCATTTCTGACCTGCATTTTGTAAAGGGAATGTGCACACAGTAAAACGTTGAGCCTGCAGGTAAACGGCACGAATTCATAGATGCGTTAAACATGGATGTACAGATATGCAGTTGCGGATGAGAGATTATTACTTCGCTTAATGGATGGAGTCTTACGGTAATATTAAAGTTATTCACAGAGAATCTTATTGCAAAAAAAAATGTACTTAAATATAAATCCAGAAAATATGTCGAAATTATGTTATTATTCAGCTATTTGAATTATTTTGAACACACACACACACACACATATATATATATATATATATATATATATATATATATATATATATACATACCAAATAAATTTTAAAACTGATGCTAGATCTTACCTACAATTAGACTATTTGTGTTACCTAGCAAGCACGATATATCTCGATGATTTGTTGGAGCATTGCTAAGATAGAGCGTATTTATTAAATTAAATCAAAAGATACGGCCATTAATTCCAGATACATATGATATCGATATTGATTTATTTTGATGGGATAAAAAAGTTTTAACTAATTTTAAAGTAACACTTTATAAAAATTTATCGGGACTTGCCTAAATGTATGTGTGTTTAAATAAATCGACTTTTTTTATAACTCTAGGATTTTTTTTGGGATGGAAGTGATAAGACAGAATGTAAGCATAAAGTAACGTGTTTGAACAAATGAAATTTAATGAGAAGTGCATATTTCAGAGACATCCTTTCAGTCGCTAGAAGTGATGGACACTTCTTGAAAACAATAGTTAGCGGGAATGAACCGTCTGGAGGAGGAACTCGAAATGTTAGTAAATCGCTATAACACATGTAATCAGGCCATAGGTGTTTAATGTAATAAAAAAACATAAACAAAAATACATTCTTTTCCAGAGCCAGCTTAAATGTTTATTTTAACTGTAAAGCCTCAAAATAAAAATATATACCACTTATAATGAAAAGGTTAATACAGTTTGTCACGTATTGAATCTTTTTACTTTGTTTATGAAAAACACTATCATTTTTTTTTTGGTTCATCATGACATCGAAGTCAAAAAAAAATGACGGAATTTTTTTAATTTTCTTCTTATTTTCATCCTTCTATGTTATCATCTGGCAGTCGACCAACAAATTAAATGACATTATTTCATACATCAGTGGATAAGATTCAACAGAAAGCTTTAATTTAATTTAATGCTACAGAAGAGCAAATGTTATGTTTTCGGAAAGGGTTTAATAAATTTATTTGTCCATATTTGCTAAAAATAGATAAAATGCTGCCAAAAATAGTTATAAATATCAAATGTAAAGCAGAGAAAAGAAAAAAAAATGCATCTGAAAACAAAGAAATAAACTACATAATAAACATGTAAATTTGATTTATATTTCTTAAGTATTTTCTTGTGTTTAAATGATGTCTATTTTTGTATGACGCAACTGTCAGTTCATTTCCAATAGTCCCTTATTAAAAACCATTTATTTTTGTTACATTACAATGTAGTTATATGTTTCTTAGTTAAAAGTCATGAGAAAGTGTTCCAAGTATATACATGTCGATTGAGGACATGTTAGTGTAACGAAGTCAATAGTTTAAAAAAAAATATGTAAATTAAAAGTATAGGTATCCAAATAACTTCCAAATGATGAATAAATTTACAAATGTACAAAAAAATAGTTATCCCAACTGCTAAATATTAATAAAATTTACAATTTAAGCAACATAATTTTATACCCACTTCAATCAGCCCAATACCATAATTGGAACATTTGGAGAAAATTTTAAATTTCTATAATAAAACGTAATCTATAATAAAACTTAATATGCGTCTTATCTTAATTATTATTCTAATAATAAAACCTAAAGTCTAAGTTATGATAAAGCACAGAGAAAGTTATTAACCCATTCAAAAAGACCTGCGAAAAAAGAAAGAAACTTTTCTTCAGGCCTTCGCGCTCTGTAAGTGAACGCAGACACGGGACAGGGCTATTTTTCTCATTAAGCCTAATTTCATATACAAATTCATATAAAATCACCCCTGCGATTAAATATACTCAAACTTACATATTATTATCATTTATATCATCTAAACAAACAAAAAAACAAAATTGTTGTGATATTTAAAAAAATAATTCCAAATTGTAAAGAAATTATATTCATTTTGACGAGAAAAATTGTATAGCTACAAAAATAACAACAATATAAATGACTAAAAAAATTTTAACAAGCATTTAAAATATAGGTAAGATATTAGAGAACTGAATGCAAAAAAACATAAAATAAATGAAATAAAATGTCTAAGTATTTCTAAACTTTTGAAGTTTATCATACATTTCGAAACACTATTCAGGAAAAGCCCTGCATTTCAAATTTTGTATTTATAATATGTCAACATGAGTTTTTTTAGTGAACAATTTTTTGCAGGCAACACATTTTTTCATTGACTTTTTCCTCAGATATTTAATCCTGAGCGAAGTGATACCAAAAAGATAAAACTGATCCAAAAACATACAAAATGTCATTTTGTGAACGATAAGTCTATTCCAACTCTAACCAGTATAGATTTCATCATTTCCCTCTTCTCCGTCAAAAATAAAGCAGTAAATCCGCCCTTTAAGGAGTCTCAGGATCCTTAAACTATAATATATGTTGTTATATGTTTTGTAATATACGTAATATATGTTTTGAAAAATAATATATGTTAGAGCTTCTGTTCTGAAAATTTTGGTACCAAAATTGTAACGATACTTTAAAAACTCCTAGAGGTATCGAGAAAAAACTAAATTTGATTTGAATTATTTTATTGTTATTTTTAAACTTTAACTTCATTTTTCTCAGAACCAAAATTTTAAACTTGCGCGTAGGATTTCTATGAAACTATTTGAGATATCAGTATGAAATTTTATGTACATGCTCAAAAAGGGTTTCTTTATGACTTATAGATCAAATTTTATACAAATTGTTAACAGAAAATCTTTCATGTGAATTTGAATTGAATTTTTTCTAAAAATTTCCTATTTGTTTTTAATAATTGCATTAATTTTTTTTTCTCTAAATTTCTCAAAAAGTGTATATAAAATAAAAATTGAACTGTTTTTTACAAGGTAACATCACTTATGTAAATTGTAATCAATAATATACTTCAGAATCCTGTGTGCAGCAAAATATAGATTTTCTTAATTTTGAAAAAATATCTAATTTGTTTTTCACTATAGCTCTTTAAAAATTTCTTTAAATCTTATGAAAATATGAGAAAAATGGAAATAAATATTATTTTGGAAAAGTTTCAATAGTCTGCTTTGTTTCATTGGTAAATTACATTGTTTTGAAAAATATTTTTTTCTATATACGGACAAGCGCTAAGAGTCTTGAACTCCTTAAATGCGCAATCCGACCAAAAGAAGCGAATAAAAGTAGTTGTTTACATTTTCAATTTTTTCTGATATGACAGAAAAAAAAATGGGAACCAAAAGTGGTAATCGAAGGTCAACACAATGTGCAATGGTATTTGAAAATATAATGGACTCCACCGCCATGTCTTTCGCCAAGAGCTCGAAAAATAAAACGTTCAAATTTGAAATCACACCAGTGCGATCACTAACCCGGTGGCATGCAAACACAGAATACAAATACGATACTGTAGGACAAGTATCGCGCAATCAGGTACATATGGTCACACTCCTAAATGGCTTAAAATAAACAGTTTTATACCAAAATACAATTTTTTTTTTGGTCCTCTAGTAGGGGAATGTACTAAGTTAGTTCAATGTCTTTATCCGCGAGCACTAACAACCTCTATAATCTACCAAAAAATACACTTACTTTAAAAAAAAGTGAGTACTTTCTTCAACAATTCAGTTGCTTCGACAGCGCTTAGTTCTAATCTCATAAAATCAACCGTACACGCTGGAAGACCTGCACTCTCATTACACTAACACTCTTCCTATTGCAGTAACCTTATAATTTTCCCTTGAATTCTATTTTCACTTGCTTTTATACGGCTTGATTATATCTGTTCTCTCTAATTCTAAAGATTTCTTAATTTGCATCATGTTCTTTTAGAATGAAGATGGTAATTTGTATATGAAACCAAGAATAAACCCTAAATGTTAGTCATAAGAAGGTATTGCGAATTGCTCATGTTATTAAATTTTCATTGAATCATTGGCCTTGTGTTATGTCAGCCTTACGTAATCATCTGTTTATCGTACATTAACTTTACAATATTAAAAAGAAATATCATTAACTATTCATTCTTTTTTCATAACTATCCTAAGGGTTATTTACTACCTACAATATTTTTATGCATTGCTGTATTTAATTGTCTAAATTTTGTTTTTAACCGCTGCTTTACCTTTACAGTTGTCACTCTTCACACTGAGATCCCATGAGTTTTAAAAGGATAAATTTGAATCAATATTTGGTTTTAAAAAATTTTCCGCTAGCAACAAAAACAATTTTTATAAAATTAATGAACACAAATTATGAATCTTTTAATCGACATTTTATATTTTAAAGAAAATTATGTTAACCAATTTAATACAGACTCATATTTATTACTTGAGACCCAAAGTGAAGGGAAAGTTAGACTGCGAAATATATTTTATAAGCCTCTCTTGATCAATAAGTAACTCAAGACTAAAAATAGATTTCATAAAAGAACAATATTTCTTTAGAAAAAGGGCCGGAAACTGGAATTTAAAATTCCTTAAGTAATGTCATCTTTGGGTCAACAAACACAATCAGTATAATATCAGTCACAAATCTGTAATCTCACAAACTATTATCTATTTTAATCATGATAGCAATCTATATTGTTATCAATATAACTATATATTAAAATTTTATAACGACTAATGTAAGAAACATTACTATATATAAAGTTCTCTCTCTCTCTCTTTGATATATAAACATACTTATTGTTTTGATGTGACTTACCAACATATCACAGCGTGAGACCTCAATGAACAAACTAGATCTACTCGCACGCTTTCCGACTTGTCACGCACATGTATAAACCAGCTAAGAAGACATAGGCAGGGACTTATCAACTGACATTAGAGAAGAACAAATCGTGCGAAAATGTACATTTTCCAAACTGCAGCTAGAATTGAGGACTTTGAAAATTATCTTGCTCTAAATAGAAATATAATGTTCTGCGTGCCATGTCAGTTTTTCTATCATGTTGAAAAATTACCTGTATTTGCCTGTGATATATTATATTAATGTTCATAATATTTATACCAGCTAATAAAAGACACTTTATTTGGCGTAGTTTTATTTATTTTTGTATTTATCATCAATGACAAAGGAAATTATATTTTTTATACAGCCATTTTTTTCTTTATTCCTTGCACTCTTTTTAATCTCTTTTTTTTTTGTTCCATAAATGGCATTTAAGATAAAGAAGTAATAAAAAAATAAATTAGTAATTTCTGATACTTCACATCTAATGTTCTAGATATTTTTTTATGACCAACCTTCATGCTCAAGATAATGTAAATGCTTAGCATGAAGCAGATTTACTTTGCGATAATTAGTAAATCTCTCCTTGGACCATATTCTTCGTAATTTCTTCTTTAAAAAGAACTTAAATTTTCTGAATTTTGACCTGCAATTTTGACCTTTATTTTATTTTTAATACAAATTTTTTCTTCCAACTTTTTTCGTGAGTATAAACAGCTTTTGTTCATGTTGTTTTTATAAAAAAAGCATTTTTCCTCGTTTCTTTGAAGTATAAGGTACATATAATGCATAAAAACAACTGATGCTTTTGTTGTAGTTAGTTTTACTACAATTATAGAATACAAACACAAATATTTACACACAAATTCTCCTAGTTTCCTATTTGCAAAAAAGCACAAATAATTAATCTGTAGTATATTTTTCACCTTTACTTTAGTTATAATATGAAATTGTGTCAATTTTTTTTTTCATTTCTCATCAGATTTGACCTTATAGTGTGTAGTTTGGAAGATAATAACCGATTATTATTTTTTCCGATGTATAAAACATGAGACACAGCTTGTTGAAACCAAGTGATGAGATAATTTTTTTTTCAATTATGTGCCATCTATCAACCCTTATTTGAAATGCAGTCTATTCAAAATTTTGTAATTTAGTTTCATGTGTAGTGTTATGCATATTAGTGATTTGCGTGTATTATCATTCATATTAGTGATATGATAACCATTCAGGAAAAAATTCATATTTTCTTATTTTTACGAAAAAAAGCAATCTTTGAGTCTGAAAAAGTAATGAAGTAATGAATCTTATATATTTATTGAATACTTCAAATGTAAGGTGCCATAAGCAAAATAGGAGCTAAAATGAAACGAATTTTAAGCAAATGAGTCGATGAAACTCGCTCAGAGTAGGGTATAATGAAAATAACATAATGGAAAGGAAACAAGCTTAACTATATTGTTCTCTTTCATTCATAAATTTATCGATACACTCTCTGATCATGAAGCATTATAACAACCAAGCAAATGAAGTCAAAATTTCATAATACCAAATGGAATATATATAAAATACCAGTAAGAAATTTGGTAATTTTAAGTTACATATCGAATTACAGTAGAATCTGATCAAGTCATCTTCTTATCTCTGGATTATTCATAACGATCTCTTTGAAAAAAACTATATTTAAAGTTTGAACTACTACTAAATTTTTAACAATATTCTACATTTTTCTAACTAATTTCCACAACATATTTATTTGTTGTATCCCATACAAAAATTATATTTTACTCACTGAAATCTTCCAACATCAATGAATGCTTGGAGGAAAATTTAGGAAAGGGGTAAAATGTATTTTACTAGTACTCTTTGCAAAATTAACAATGCCTTAAATGCACTTCTTATTACCAATGTCAAAAGGCATACAATGGTACAATGTCTAAATGGAAAACGAATAAAGAAATTTTAGCACCTTTTATTATTTGCTAATTAAGTAATACCATATTCTATAAATAGTAATCAAATTTAATTTTTCACTATAAACATAGCTTTCTTTACGAAGTTTTCATTTTACTAAATATTTTTCTCATTTTCTAATGAACCGGAATTTCAAAATCATTCCATTTCTTTACCATTTAGTTAGACTTAATGATGTTTTATTGTACATTTATTAATTATGTATTAAAAATAATTTATCTATCAAATACCTTATAGATTAATTTTTATAGTTAGTTTGATGCAGAAATTAACCAATACTTATGCTTACTGAAATCGGAGTGCAAAGAAAAAAAAAAACATAGGATTTAGAGTTAATGATAGAAGAATAGCTAGTTTTTCTTAATACATAAAGGTTGTAGAAATCAAAAAGAAATAAGACAATAGATAGACACCCTTTATAATGAGGTAGCTTTCCTGTAAAAGTCCTACAATGCTCCTTATCACATCTTCAGAAAGAAAATGTTCTATAGTAAACATTTCTAAATTGGTCGAAAATTGAAGATGTCACATGGAAAGAAATTTGGATTGCACGCTCGGTTTTCCAATACTTTTTTACAGAATTTGTGTGGGTTTCACGAGAAATGTATGACGAGTAATTATTATGATGAATAATCACTTTTATGAGGAAATGCCGTGCTATTTGTATTTGAATGCCTAGCAAATTTTGAGAAAATGCAACAGTATTGTACATAATAGTTAGTGCAATTTTATAACCGGAAATTCATCAAAAGTGTTCCAACGAAATTAAAAAAAAATTACCATTATTTTCCTAGCAGCCAGCTTCGTTTTGATTTTTAGTGAAGGAGATAATGCATGTTTGTACTGCATTCTCGTTCCCATTGTCTCAGTTGTGCAGTTTTGACATAATTCTTAGCCTGCGAAAAATACTTTTCGAAAAGCCGAATCATCGTTAAAACGGATCAAATGTGCCAGACAGATACCTAAACGTTTCTCGAATTTAAAGAAAGGTAAATATACTTAAGTATCCCCTCAGCATAGATTTTACAGTACAACAAATGTAGACGGGCATTTGATTGTATCATCGTTTGTTTGCTCAGACACAGTGCAGTGCAGACCTCACAGATCGTAAACCATTCATTATATCTAATCATTTCAACCACAACAGAAATGGATTGATTGAGTATCACGGTGTTGTTTGCCTTAGTATATACAGACCTGATATTGATGTCCGCCTTTCACGACATCCTTTACATTATTTGTTCACAGCTGTTCGTCTTATACGGTCCTAACCATTAACAACAACCCTTCCACGATAAATGTCCACATTATTTTTAATTCTAAAACTAAAACACACACTATAGCAAGCTGTTCTCTTTTCGATGCATTCATCTTAAGCACGAGTTAACTTTTACTTTAAAAGTTCTCAAATGAATAGGTTAATCCACTATAAGCAACTGCAATACTCTTCTAGAACATTCTCTTATAGCCCTAAATGGTGATTCATATATGGCTGGCGTACTTATGACACTATGAACTATCAAACGTCTTATTTTTCCTTTAGACACAACCATTACAAACACACGTGCACACACGCACTCTCTCTCTCTCTCTCTCTCACACACACACACACACAAACACACACACACACACACATATATATATATATATACGCAAGAAGTGACTATTAAGTAACCAGACTAGTCTTTTAATCTAGGTTTATTATTGAAAACTCTACACAAATATATTTTGGTCACATACAACATACTCTCATTACCTACCAGTAAATCGCAGCATACGAGTTTTCCACTGTTCATAGCTGCGCTGCAAGTCATTAGATGTCACCTTCTTCAGTAAGTCTATCGTTTTTGCGATCACTTCCTTTTTGAAAATGTATTACCTTCAATGCTCTTTTCACTTTTGGATACTTGTAGAAGTCGCATGGTACGAGATTTGGTGAATAGGTAGAAGCTCGAGCACAGAAATACGTTTGTCCACCAAGAACGGTTTCACAGTCAGCGTATTGTACGCAGACACGTTGTCTGGGTGCTTGATTTTTTTGGCACCAGTTTTGCCCAAACTTTCGTCATATGGTACTCCGGGGTCAAAATTTATCTTATTATCCCTCTGTTTATGTTCCAAATATCTGACATCATCCAAATACTCAAACGTCGGTTATTATGCACGATTTCATTAATTTTTTTTAATGTTTTCATCCGATCTTGATGTGACAGGTCCATCACATCATTCAACAGCTTCAACAACTTCCCAAACTTCCAAAAAAAAACGTTTGTGCCATTATAAAATTTGCCTAAGTGACATGAAATTATCTCCAAACACATCTTAATTTAGCAATTTAAACATTCAGTTGGTTTCTTTTTTCTTTTAATTTCAAATTTATGCTCTGCTGGAATTTTAAGATTATAATGATCGCGGTACTTCGACACATTACCGTCTTTCTCAAACAAGGAAGAAAAACAAATTGAACTAGATAAAGGAACGGAATAACGTTCCCCCAGCACCGGAAGCATCAAGTTCAACTATAATGGATTCCCACTCTTCCACACCAAGCATAACAGCTAGAACATACGCAGTCAAGTTATTTAATTGTCATACCTTACAAATATACATATACATATTCCATAACAAAAAAAAAAACGGTGCACCAAGAAGGATTTGTCTGATGGAGACAAAACTTAGCGGATAGGAAAATTTTATAGGAGGATAGTAAATGATAAAAATTTCAGAAAAATTAAAGGATTTATATTAGAGTTATATAGTTAAATGTAACGACCTCAATAAAGTGTGGACCCACATCTAGTCTGGGTGCAAGCTGCCGCACGACAAGGCATAGTGTAATAAAGCTCCCTGATGGTCTCAAGTGGTTTTTCTTGCGAAATTTGCTCCAATTGTCGGGCTAGGTCATCAACATTCGCTGGTAGATGCAGTTGCCTTCACCTCATATCCGAGAAATTATCAATTGGAGAAAGATTATGGTGATCTGAAAGGCCAAGGAAGTGTCGCGCAGGCTATTAGGCAGATCATAGCAACTCGGGCCGTATGTGGTCTTGCATCATTATCTTGCTGAAATATAAGACAAGGTACTGCAAAAGAACGGCAAAAAAAACAGGTTGTAAAGTGTGTTTCTAATAATGACCTTTTAGGGCTGGCTATCAAGGGAAATGGCACCCCAAACCATAACTTCTGGTTCAGGGCCTATGTGGTGTGCAATAGTGAAAGTAGAAGCGACACGATGCTTTGTCTGTCTCCAGACACATCTTCGATGATGGTCAGGACACAGTTGGAATCGTGATTCTTTGCTAATCACTATACGTCCCCAGTCATCATCATTTAAACCTGATCGAGCCAAGAATCACTGTAGTCTGGCTCTACAATATGCAGGTGTGAGTGGCAGATGGCGTAGCGGTGGATACGAGCGTAGATTTCGCTCTATCAGCCGTCTGTGAATGGTCATGGTGAACACTTGTCTATGGATTGCAGGTCTGATGGATGATAACGATTAACCGTGAGCTATGACAGCTAATCTGACAATCACTTTGCTCTCCCGATCTACTGAGGTCAACCGCTACTACTATGATGCTTATATCTGCCATTGTCCACCAATTCTTGCCAGCATCTTCTAATCGCTGCATCCCTTCGACCCATATGACGAAAGATTTTCCGATTTGCCAAATATGCCTCTTTCAATCTATTAATACGACCTATTTTAAACTGTGGCAGTTGCTCTTAATGAGCTCGAATCCTACGGCGAGGCAATTTTCAGTCATTGAAATGTATCCTAAATCGCAATGTAGCAGAAAATTTGATTATCAAATTGAGAATCGTTTCTCATAAACACCTGCTGATTGCGCAACTTCGATGCGTTGTAGTTGCAACTTTTCCTTCAATGGACTGAAAATTTTAAGAATTTGCATGATTGGTCAAAATGTTTTTGAGTACGAAATTTCAATACAATCGGGATACTCCTGCTTGGTGCTTCATTTTTTTTTTGTTATAGAGTATATATAAATAGATAGATAGTGAGATAGATAGAGAAATAGATAGATACTTCATTAAAAATTATTTAATTAATTTTTTTTTATATAAATTTCTTCACAAAAGGCAAATAATTCTGTTAAGAAAAAAAATAATGAATCAGAAAATAATTCTAAGTTGATTTTTTTTAATTAACATACTAATGTTATTTTTTTTTTTAAATTCATGAAGTAATAATTTTAATTTACTTAATTTATTGTAAAAAACAAATTTTCATTTACTAATTGTTTAATTAAAGATGTCCAATAGTTACAAGTTCTTCTGCAATTTAATGTAAAATAATTCGTTTCAAAGTCAATGAATATTAAGAAATTAAAAATAAAATATGATAATTATAAAACTACTAAACAAACATCCATTTGAACACTGTTTATAGATCAGTGAGAATGAACTTAATGACTAAGCATTTTACGAAATATTCTGAAAAAAAATATTCTTAAGCTTTAATTGTTTGTCAATAGCTATAAATGTGCACTTTAATATAATTTAAATGTACATTATGTCAATGGGCGAAATTTTTTTTGCAAACTGGGATAACTTTATGCAAATATGTAGAAGAAAAATATTATAAAAATCGATAATAAAACTCTATTAAAGGACACACATATATAATAAAAGTTTTTACACATACAAAAGTTTTTACTGCTTAGTACTAAGCAGAATTATTATATTTAAAATTGAATTTCAGAAAGAGATATAAACTTTTAAATATAATACATCATGATTTTCAAATGAATTATATTACATTAATTATATCATCTCTAAAACTCCTATTTTTATTAAAATAAATATTTGTTGTGAGTCTGGCTTTTTTATACTTTTCTTGCGAAAACATTTAATTAAATTCACTGTTTTTATTTTGAACCGTTCTTTCTAGAAACTCCAGCATGAAACGTGACTTTTATAAAAGTACCGAACGTAAATTCTCAACTACAAGAAACTGACAACTATAAATTGTGATAAAAATTCCCTTTAGATGTCACAGTTTCATACTCTGGAAACAAATGAAAACACATTAATGAAAAATTGATTAAATTTTTGTAGTTTTATAAATCTGAGCCCAAAATATTTCATTTTCAAAAAAAAAAAAAAAAAAACGGCCTCAACCACTCAAACTTTACAAGATGTAGTTTCGAGTTCATACCCAAGTATCTGCCAAATTTTATGCTGGAGTATGTATCACCCCTCATGTCTCTCATGCTTAAAATTCGAAGCATGCAGCATCAACAAAATCGAGCAACAACCGTAAAACCCCTCTTCTTTTAACCAGGTGGTTATAAAATTTCCACATTTCATCGTTCGAAAGATACCTTTTCTGAGGCCAAAAAAAAAAAAAGTTCAGAAGCTGGCCTACGTGACAAACATAAAATAAGATACTCTTTTAAAGCCCTTGGAATAGATTAAAGGAAACCCGTTGCTATAGTGTGGAAGAGGGAACATTTCTCTTTCTTCTATGAAAAAAGAGACTCGAAAAACTAAGCTTTTTATGGGAGCAGTATATAAGTTGCACATAAAGCCGATTGTTTGCTTATATATACATATATATATATACATATTTCACTACTCGTTTGAAAAACATGGGCATAAAAAGCCTCATTAAGTATAAATTTTAAAAAAAAAATTCAATAATATATGCTGATATGCTATGGCAAGTGTATGTAGACAATGAATTGAAATGTAAGAAAATTTTTAACACATAACATTAAAGGAAAAATCATAAGAATTAAACGGTGATTGTGAATTTAATTTTAAGTGACATAAGAGCAAATTAAATATCAGAAGCTTATTAAGTTAATATTGGCACTATTTAGAAGGAATAGAAATTGTTGCATATAAATTTATTCTCTTCATTATTTATTAATATAATTTCTCAAAATAAAGAGTACAGATTCGAATTGTTCTAATTTGGATGATAAATAATTATTTTATCAAGTAGCCCTGGACAATGTATTAGTTCATAACTAAATAGAGAATAATATGATAATATTTTCATTTGTTAGAAAATTATATAAACTTTCTTTAGCACAGAAATTTGATTTCAAGAAACGTTATTTCTCTATAATAAACATTAAAATTGTATAACTCTAAAATATATAGAAAAACAAATTAATTTAATTGATTTATGAATAAGTGTATCAATTATAGAATAATTTGATCAACGTGTATATGAATAAGACGTATTATGTAACTTAAATCATACATTCAGAGTAGTCTAAAGAAAATTACAAAATTAAAAGCAGGCTACACGTTATAGTATAATGGAGAGAAAAAATACCAGAATATACATTAATTCAAATAAGATATAATTTTTGTTCTAATTTAAAAATAGATCATGTTATATTTTAAACATACAAATGATCAAAAAATAAATTTCATTTCTTAATATATTACATAAATATAAATTTAAGCATAGTATACTACTAATTAGCCAATCTGTTGTGGCTGAGAGATAAATGATGACATAATAAAAATAGATTTAGCAATTCCATCTTTTAAACTACTTCATGTATTGATTGATTTACGTAATGCATTTTAAGTATTGTTGTCATTTT
Source organism: Nephila pilipes (assembly GCA_019974015.1). Taxonomy (NCBI): domain Eukaryota; kingdom Metazoa; phylum Arthropoda; class Arachnida; order Araneae; family Nephilidae; genus Nephila; species Nephila pilipes. The sequence goes on from BMAW01072987.1 coordinate 130,303, forward strand.
AACAAAAGGAAAAAAATCATTAAACGAAAGAGCTATACTGCAAATGATTTTACCATCCATTACACAATTGTAAGTAGGAAAAGCTTGATGTATTTGCTGTGAAATAACTAAAACGATTTAAACTTCAACAACAACTTATCTTTTATACTTATAGAGCTTAAACATTTTTCATTTGAGCTCTATTCATTAAATAATAAATAACTATTCTTTTGAAAGAGAAATTACTTTTATCATAAGGGAAAAATTTCTTTTCAGATGTAATATATGTTTTAAACGGAGATTCTGATGGCATATAAATTTTATGCATATGATTAAACAAATAACAGTTTAATTGTGTTTAAGGCATAATATTTTCAAATGAAATGTTTATTTTAATAAAAAAAAACTTTTTTTTATTAATGATGCGTAAACTTCATTTGATTTCTTGGTAACTGTATTTTTATTCTTCATTAATTTCACTCGAGGGAATTCTAGAACAACTGGTTCAAAGTAAAATTATATTTAAATATCTATCAATTATATGGTATGCACTGAATGCAAACAGGAAATAAGGTTTAATAAAATTGAAACAATTGCTTAAACACACAAAATATTCTCTACAAAAATATGATTAACTGAAAAATGCTTGATTATAATAAATGATTTTTTTAAAAAAAATATTAAAATTATTTTTGAAATTATACAGAAATGTAACGATAAAGAAAGTGTTAAATTAATAAATGTTAGCGGACATCAAATAAAACTGGAAATAAAATGTAATTATTTGTGTAAAACGATTCTATACAAAAATACTTTTTAATATAGTTCAATAAAATTGTACATCACTTTTATTATTTTATTTCTGAATTAATTGACATATGAAATAAACAAGTAAATTTTTTTTAATGAAGGTGCATTAGGTATTCTTAAGGTGAAGATATTCTTAAGTAAAATTATTCATATTTAAATAAGCTTCTCTCGATTTCTGTTTCAATAAATGTAATAAATGTAATAAAATTTTAAGAAACAAAATAGACTTTTGGGTACTTTTTCATTTCACCGGCGCAAGCGATAATGTCTCTAAAAATGATACAACCAAAACCAAACGAAGTATGAGTATACTGTGTGTGGTCACCAATAAAGTATGCTTGGAAAAAAGAAAAACTGCCGAAATTTGTGATAGCTTAAACATGCGGATATTGAAATGTTGATACTTTTTAATAAATAGAAATACATATTATTATTTTCTATATCCATAACTCATTTTAATTCGACAAGCTTAATTAATATCTTATTTAAAAAATGTCTCAATTTTCGAACTATGCGAAGTTATAAAAATATGTTTGAATTAAGACTTTATATTTCTAGAAGTTATCTTCTAGAAATATGGTTACAGTGTTTTTAGAAATAAAAAGAATGTGATTTTTATTTAGAACACACACACACACACATTAATATACATTATATTATATAGGGCATATATAATTAGTAGTAGTAGTAGTATTTGTGATTGAATATGCAGTATTTCTTTTTATGATGAAATTAACATATATAATTTCTGTACAACATCTTTGCGAAAAAAAATATTTATTTTATGTATAGTGTTATGAACAATATTATACAAAGTAATGCAGAACATATATTTTATTTTAACTGCAATGAGTTTAAAATTATAATTTTAAGGAAGCCAAATTTTTCTTTCAAAGCTACAGAACACACTTTTATTAATAATTAAAACATATTAACTTAGATAAAATAATAATGTTGCATAACTGGAGGAAAAAATAAAAATAAAGAAAAATAATACAAATGGAAATACACTATACTATAGAAAAGATTTAGGAAAACATTTTAGAGAAAGTGATTCACAATGTATCTTTAAGCTTTAAAATAGTTTATTCCACATTTGTGAAAAACATAATACAAGCTGGAATAAGTATCGTGAAAAATAAGTTAATGCCTAATCTGAAATACATAATACTTTTTCTGAAACATTTGATTAAAGTTATTAACCCACGTTTACAACTCTTAAAAATTTTAAATGTTTCATTATAGAAAATCATATTATTATTTACTTTAATTTGCTATCGGAATATTTCATGATTAGCACTAAATATATTGCTTATGATCATTATCATATTATTAGATTATTAGTAGCTTTACTTGAATGTGTCCTATTCTAAACATGATGTATGTAATACGTGTTATATCATAGGAAATTTAGGATTTTATCATGCTTAGCAAAAGCAAAGTTTGCATACAGATGTTAATGCCATAATTTATTTTTAGTAATAAATATCTTGATCATTTTAGGCTAAAGCAGTACAATACGGACGAAACTGTTGACATTTTTTAGAAATGTTTCTGTTTTTAATTGATATTTTGAAAGAGAAAATATTAATTAAATGTATGAGCTTTTAAGGATATTCAAAATACGTTTCTAGTTTATGCATTTTATGGTATTTTTATCTTGTATTTAACATCAGTCATTAAAGTTTCATATAATAAAAATATATAGTAACATGAGACATTATTAGAAAAGCATGCACAATTTTATTACACTGTGTCATAATTTTATCAGTACCTTTAATGTACAGTTAAAGTCTAGATCATGAAAATCTAGAGTAAGGGTATGTATAACAGAAATAATTTATAAATTCTCATTAAAGCTTGTAGAATACTATGATCCGTCATAAGAGATAGAGAATATATGTATTTTTATACATTCTGTAACAATAAAAAAATCAAGAAGGATTTGCCTGATTGTAATGAAACTTCGTATGCAAAGACATTAGGACTGAACATAACAGATGATTAATATTTGATGTCCAATGATTAAATAGCGGGAGCTATATCCCATCGGAACTGCGTACGCAGAAGGTTTATATAAGAAGTGATTATCAATCTGAAAGTCAAATTTCTTGTTGCATTACGATTTAGGATACCTTTCAACGATTGAGAAAATGCCTCGCCACAGGATTCGAGCTTGTTACGAGCAAATGTCAGAGTTTAAAAGAGGTCGTATCATTGGACTAAAAGAGGCAAGTTGGGCAAATCAGAGAATATCTCGTTATATGCGCGAAGCGATGCGACGATTAGTAGAGGCTGGCAAGAATGGGTGGACAGTGGCAGATTTAAGCATCATAGTGGTAGCGGTTGACTTAAGACCACAGCTGATCGGCAGGACTGAATGATTGTAAGATCAGCTGTCACAGCACCAGATTAATCGTTATCAACCATCAGACATGCAATCCATAGACGAGTGTCCACCATGACCATTCACAGACGGCTGATAGATCAAAATCTACGCTCGTACCGATCGCTACGCCACCTGTCACTCACAACTGCACACTGTCGAGCGAACAGTGGTGCTTAGCTCTATCAGGTTGGAAAGATGCTTCCTGGGGATGTTTAGTTTTTAGTGACGAATCCTGTTTCCAACTGTGTCCTGACAAGCATCGTCTGGAGACGCCCAGGGCAGAGTGCTGATCCTGATTTCATTATTGTACGACACACAGGCCCTCAAACATTAGTTATGGTTTGTGGTGTCATTTCCCTTGATAGCTGGAACCCTTTGGTTGTCATTAGAGGCACACTTATAGCACAGTGGTACGTCGACAACATTTTGAGACCGGTTTTGCTACCGTTCCTTTTTCAATAACCTGACCATATTTTTCAGCAGGTCAGTACCAGACCACATACGGCCCATGTTGGCATGAACTGTCTTACAGCTTGTCAAACACTTCCTTTGTACGCCAGATCTCTCTCCAATTGAGCATGTTTTTGATATGTTACGAAGTCGACCGTCTCTTTCAGCGAATGTTGATGACCTAGCCCGACAATTAGAGCGAATTTGGCTAAAAATACTACAGGAGACTATCAGAGAGCTATATCCCTCCATATCATACTGTGTGGAGGCTTGCATCTAGGCCAGAGTTGATCAACACATTATTGAGCTCGTTACTTTGTAACTATGTAATTCTGAAATAAATCTTACAAATTTTCCAAAATTGTAATCATTTTCTTTTATGTACATTTTTTTCCTCTCCAACAATTTTCGTCTTCATCGGACAACTCCTTCTTCGTGCGTCATTTTTTCCTTTTATTATATAGAGTGTATTACAATATAAGACTCATTAAACATATAACTTTGCTGTTATGAATGAAGAAACATAGGTGTTAAGATTTTCGTAACTAATTAAAATTCCTTAATCATTATATAATCCTTAGAAAAATAATTTATTTTTTTGAGTTATCAGTATTTAACTAGAATCATTTGAAATATCTTAAGAATAATAAAATCACATATGTTAAACTGAACAAAATTATGCGAATGACATGAAATATAAATTTGCGTGATTCAATAATTATAATTGAACTTAAACTATTTAAACAAAAGATTAATTGTATTATACTTCTTTAATATATGTATGCATGAGACAAACTCCTCAATCACGTGAAGAAAATGTCATTGATAAGTTCCTATAAAAATTCTTATCACGTTGTAATGTGTTTTGAACATTTATTAAGAACTTTCTGATAAATATATAAATAATCACTGTTGTGTATTTTTAACTTTCAAAGAATTGCCAGAAATCATTATTTTTTTTTATAATAAAAGCGCATTAAATAGATTTATGTCTTATTAAAGAAAATGACTTTCCGAACTTCTTCGGAAAGAAGAAAAGAAACGTAAAAAAGAAGTGATGAAGTGCAATTTATCAGGAGAAAATATGTCTTTTTTACTTTATCTTCCTTTTTTTTTTCCTGTTTCAATGATAAACAGCCATGTTTTCTCATTACATACCCCCCAAAAAATGCAATATTCTAATATTTTAAGACACAAAGCTTCAAAGAGCAGCGTATTTTCATTTTCTGTCCATCGGTGCAATGAAATATGAAAACCAAAAATTACGAGAGAGACGTTTGGTAGGAAGAAGAAGGGGTGCCAAGTAACAGATTTCAAGCGGAAAATGCCGTTATAAAAAGAACTGTCAGGAGGAAAATATCATCGAAGAAGAGAAGTCTCCAGCGAGAGCTAGCGTGGGGTATAAAATGCCAGAAAATATGTTTTATCGCAGTCCAATGCAATAAATAGCAAGGAATTCAGTACTTGTTTTGTTCCGTTGTGGTGTGAGATTCGAATACGAAGATAAAGTAAAAAAAATAAGAAATGCTAAAATATCGCAATAAAAAAAATTCTTTTCTTTTAGTGATGGATGGTAGAGTCTTCAAACAGAGGTTTCAGACTCAGATGTAGAAGCGTACTTGCTTATAGGAAATCGTTTCGCGCACGCAAAAGAATTTGTCATATACTTTTATACACATGCAGTCAAAATGAAATATATTGAAGCTGAAATAAAATATATTGTTTTGTTTTCATCATTCTATATTTCAAACGCAAAAATATGGTAATATTTTTGCATGCTAGCATATTGCATTCTAATACACTGCGGACATCACTTATCGTAGCGTGTAATATAACTCTTTTAAGACAAACAATTAATTGACACGATTTGAATGATTTAATGAAAAATAGATACATTTCAAAACATATGAGGAATTAAAATAGAATTTTGACGAATATATTTTTGTAATTTATTTATAGATATATATATTTTCACTCCGTATAATAACGCAGCTGTCATATAGTGAGAAAAATTATTATTAAGTGAATATTATGTTTATTCCACTCAAGACATACAAATCCTATTTTATTGAATATTATTGATTTTTCATTCATACCTTTCAAATACTAAAATGGTAAATTCTAATTCAGAATAAACTTGAAGAAAAAAAAAAGGCTCTAATTATTGTAATTTCTTTTCTTAAGCTAATTCTGTTTTTAAAGTTTAGCTTCTTTATATTCTTCAATGATATATATATATATATTTCATTAAACCACTTATTTCATATTTAAAAATATTCCGTAAATATACATTTTTTTAAAGTTTCAACACTTAAAAATAAATAAGTTTTAATATATTGCATTAGAGACAAAATATAAAATAGGTCTTACGAAAAAATAAAAATATTTTTTATTTGAAATTCAATTGTAAGAGAGGGAACAATATAACAGAAATGATAATGCGTAAAATAAAGAAATTAGTGTATAAGACATGTTTATCAGCATTTATCTATCTTAAAAAAATCTTCTAATAATTTTAAAGTAAAAGAAGTATTATTAAGTAGGAAGTAACATTTATAAATCTAAATAAATTCATTTAACATAAGTCCTTTTAGTTATATTAATGACAACATGTTATAATATAAAGGTAAATACGTTATTTCATATAAAAAATAAAACTCACTTTTTGAAATACATTAAGAATACGTGTAATATCTCAAAAGTCATAAACCTGTCTTTATCTATTAATATTTAATCAAAAATATATGTAATATATATGTGTAGTATTAAATCTTTCAAAATGATTTAAAACTATTTCTTAAATTGCTAAGCTGGTTATATGTTTTAGTGCTTATTATGTTCGTTTTACAACAATAAATAAAAAAAAAAAATACTCTAATTTATTATTCAGGAACGATTCCTAAATTTAGGATAAATGCTCTAAGAAATGTTTTATCTTTATTTAATGCAAAAGACATCAAATTTTCCTTACCTGAATTTCTCTCGTTGTAATATTATATTCAATAATTACGACAATAATAAAAAAGAAAGAAGCCACTTATTCAATAATATATCCCATAAAATAAAATAAAATTTTTAAGGACGGATAACTTAGCTTATATAAGTAGAGGTATAGGAGAATTTCAGATTTCATATATTACTTTTTAGGATATATCACATTTTACGTAGCAACTAAATTCCCATTCAGTTTTCTAAGCATTTCTATGATTGAAACCAACATTAAAAAATATTTAGTATTGCAATACTTCATATTTTACTGATAATAATAAAATACATTTTATTATATTGATAGTTAAATATAAGTCTTGATTACTTCGAGACCGACTGTTAATCTCTCATAGTTTAACACTAGCACTTTATAATGCATTATATCACCTTAGCTATATACCAAAATATTTGATTTAAGGCATTAAATATTTCCAATATCTTCCTGAATCTAAGTAATAGTATGTACAATTGTATTTTAAGCATACTATATACTATTTTATATACTATTAATATACTATTTTATATAAATAATGAATATTTATAGAAAAAAACACTTCGAATGAAACATATGAGTCTTACTGTATGCAAACTCGTATCTCTTTCTCTTTTCATCATAAAGGTACCGAAATCTTCTGAGCATCTTTTACAAAAATGTATCGTAATGGAAATTTCTGACATTTCACATGCTAATTTGTATTATTTTTTTAAATGTAACTCAAAATTTAATTTCTGCTTAGTTAATATAATATTTTAAATTATATTTTCAACATATAAGCATTTTTTATAAAAATGTATTTTGAATTAAAAATGCGTCCTGCATTCATAAATATAAAACGCCTGCGTTACAGAATGTTTATTTGGGTTTCTTAAAATGTTATTAATGACAACATGTTATAATACTAAGGTAAAAATGTCATTTCATATTATTGTTATGTACTTTATCAAGTATCCAAGTAGTGAGAAATTGTAAATATATAAGCCATATTTCAAAATTAGTGGGAGTTAATTTAGAGTTTCATTAATTTATGTCTTAAAGAAATAAATTGATTAGAATCATAACCACAATCTGTTGAGTACAAAGTTTAAAATAAAATATTTTTCGTAGTAAAAAAGGATATATTACAACCAAACAGTATTAGACCATTTCAGAAACGCTACCTACTTAAAAGATTCGCTACAGAGTGATATTTTATATATATATATATATATATATATGTGTGTGTGTGTGTGTGTGTGTGCGTGTGCGCACGCGCATGTATATATACGCATCTTAAATTCTAGGTTAATACACTGGTGCGCAAAACTTAAGCAACAATGTAAAATTTAAGCAGATAGACATGAAATTGAAGATAGAGAGGTTATTGTGTTCAGTTCTATGAAATCGTAATTCGGAATAAATGTAATATATTTGAAAATGTTATGAATAAAACGTTATATGCAACGTGAGTGTACTCAAAGCGCGTGCAGTCGGAGCGCGCAGCTCAAGACTACAATAAAAGGAAGAAGGAAGGCGCAATTAAAAACATTTGTTGCAAGTACAAGTGAGTTTTATCGTGAAATAGGGCTATAATAAATCATCTGGATGACTGATCGGAAAGCTGTAGGAGGGGAGTAGCTTGACCAGTGTAAATGAAGAGTTCGGAATAAAAAAAAAGTGTTGTTTCGCGCGCATGGAAAGCTTTCCAAACAAATTTTTTTCGCACGCTTGGTACAGCTATTAGAAAAGTTGGTGGTGACCACCTAGGAAAACAACTATAGTTTATGACCGATGTATTGTCGTACAGGCGAAAAAATTTCGATAACAATCAGCAAGCGATATTGCTCAATAACCGTGTAAAGAAATAAGGCGAAAAGTGTCGAAGCTTACTGTGGCCACACGCCTTCACAAAGGAGACTATTTGCCCACCGTCCTGATCGCTGCATCTCTTTGAAAGTTGGCCATAGGCGGTACCGCTTAAAGTGATGTAAAACGCATAAAAATTGGACATCGCACTAATAGAATTATGTTATCTTTGCTGATGAGAATCGTTTCAGTACCACAAGCGATTCTCAAAGGCAGTTGATTTGGAGAGAGACCGGGATGCTGTTTCGTCCAAGTAATATCAGGGAAAGAGACCGCTATGGTGGTCCTGGTGTTTCATCTGGATAGGTATTATGCTGATCCGGTGGACTGAGCTTCACGTTTTCGACAGATGTTCTGCAATTGGAGAACGCTATTGTAAGGAGGTGATCCTTCCCTTTGTGCATCTATTCCGAGATGCTATTGAACCAGACTATTGACGTTTTTATGGATGGCAATGCACGGCCACACCGGACTTCTGATGTTCAGCAGTTACTGAAAGTGAAGATGTCCGGGGAACATCCAGCAACTGAAACAAATGCTGATTGAGTAATAGACACTCTTACCTCAAGAACTGTTCTACAATCTGGTGCTGACAATGGAGAAACGGTGTTAAGCAACCATTACAGTAAGGGGTGGGTACCTCTAACAGTTGTTCTTCCTCTTGGACAGACAATCATATGTAATGATACTAAAAGTTCAATAGAGCCGTTTATTGTTTCATTCCATACTCTATGCGGTGTATTAATTTTTCGCTCCTATGCTTTCGTCATCATTCAAGTACAAAGTATTGTCTCTCATTTCTGGATTTCATGTCTGTCAGATAATTTCTCGTGAAGTTATAGCAAAAAAAAAAAAAAAATCCTTAAGTTTTGCTCTCCGTTGCATTTTAGGAATATATTTTTATTACGAAACTTAAATTCTATGGCTAATAATATGTCAATGAAAGACAAATAAATTAATAGAGTATTTAGCTTAATCTTGCAGAATAAATTACAACATATATATTTATATAGGCTTAGAATAACGCAGTACTAAAGAGTTTAACCCTGAAGAATGCTAAGTAAGTTTCCTTTTTATGAAAAACTTCGTTTAGGTAATGTAATGAATGATTTAATTTTAGGAGCTTTATAATGGGAATCAGCTTCATGATAGTTGTGTAAAATGAATAAATGAAAACATTTCATTCAGTATATTATTTAGTGAACATTTAACATCAGTAAAAATACTTAGCAATATTACTTTGGTCACTGTATTGATGCTATAAGACATATAGGTTCGTTATTCATCAGTTATAAAAGTCCAATTCCTCTGAAAAAAACACAATGAAAAAAAAAAGGAAATTTAAGGGGAAACCATTACTTCTGGCATAGAATGCTCAAAAATAATGGATACAAAGTGCAATGAAACGTTATATTGTGCAAATCAATTTAGATGTTTGCAGCTAGTATACACGTTTCTGCATCTGGTTACTTTATTGTAGATATTTCGTTAAATACAGCTTACATACCAATTGTATAGGTTGTATATAGATAATTCTATGATGTAATAATGGTTGGTTATAAACTAAGTGTAACGAGTCCAAAATCGTGTAAATTGTAGATATATCTTATAATTATTTAGAAAATGTCTATTTCATTGACGGGATTGATTGTTTATGAGAATATTAATATTTAAAAATCTTCAAGTAAGCCAAACACATCCAGTTCTTCTCAAATAAAAATATTAGTTATCATTCAAAAATAATTTTTGTCTAGTAATACTAAGATTAAATTAAAAAAAAATATAACATATTTCATGTCATAAGTGGGAGACTTTGAAACGAAAGGAAAGTGACTCAAAGTAATGCAAATGAAAAAAAGGAAAAGTATAAGTCAGAAAATGTAGGAAATTAGTTACAGATAAGAACATGTCTTTATGAGTGCATTCGAAAGAATATTTTCTTGCAGAAAATTGTTGTATATCAGCTAAAGTATAGGTAAGATATCATATAATCCTATGTTTTAAGTAAATAAGAATGTTTTGTTTCCCTTAATATAATTACATCACGCTTAAGAAAATTCACCATAGGGAAATAGATTACAGTTTTACAGTTATTGTTGTAAATCTTTCCATTAAACATTCATATTTTTTACCATTTTATTATTTATGCAATTTTTTCTGTAAATGTTTTGAATATATAACTTTATGGTAACTTATGAATACGCCTTCATGGTAGATAAAAATTGTAAAATTCATTACATTAATATTTATTATTTTAAAGAAATTAATTCATTCCAACCAAAATTTAACTTGGATTATCTATTTAATTTAATGGATACAAAGAATCTTATGATATGTTTCATATTATTTTTATGAAATATAATAAAAAGGCAATATATTTAACATGAAAGATTTTATTGCTTAGTTAATTTAGTTTTAAAAAAGTTATATAATTTTTAATGATGAGAAAAATATAAACATGAGGTAATGGCAAGGTATTCCAATTATGATAACTCTTTTAAAGTATATATATATATATATATATATATATATATACATACATAATTACAAAGGGAAATTAATAGTAACAGTAGTAAATAATATTAAAATACGTAGAAAAATGTTTTTTTCAGAACAGGTTAAAGAAGCAAACGTAATCAATGTGACTGCAAAATGATTTTAATTAAAGACCTACTTCATAAACGTTATTCCCATTTAATAGCAAATAACTTATTTTAAGATCTTAATTTACAAAAATGTCCGAAGCTCAAGATACAAATATATTTTTTTGAAATATGTAAAACAGCTACAGCTAAATTATTTAAAATTGTTGCGGCATGTTATTTGGAGAATCACTGTAAACAGCTTACTTCTGTTATGTATTAAACGATCAAAACGTAAAATAGTCTATAAATAAAGTTTGCAATATTTAAGCTCTTACGGGTATATAATCACAGAAATATTTCGATCAAAATTTTTTCCAAAAATTATTATTGAATAGTTAATCATAAATATCTTTTTAGATTATGTATTCTTTATTTGTATAAGGTTTTGCAATAATAACTTACATTATCTGAATTCTAAAATTATTTAATTTTCTTTCGAAAATGTCTTTTTATTAGACCATTTATAAAAAAAGACTTTAATTTATTGATCAAATGCTTACGATAAAATTTTAAATATTGTTTTAGAGCTTTACATACTTTTTAAATTAGTATTTTAAACTTTGATGTGTTATTTAAATTACAACTGAGATGCTTTAATTCCCATTCTCACATAGTTTTAATTACTTATTTTTTATAATGCATTAATAATATAATTTCAAAAACTTACTATGCAGAGTTATCACATTCAAAATATTGTTTCATTAAATACATACCTATTATTATATATCACTAAATATAATATAAAATAACCTCAAAGCATGAAGAAATTTCTGATTTAATTGTTTTCCGAAATCTATGTTACTTAAGTAGGAAAAACTTTGTAACTAGTTTACCACCATCGCTTCCAATTACAATCCAGCGAAGGTCACAGAACTCAAGGGGGCTAGAATTAATTGGACTTTCCCAAATTAGTTCTCGATTAATTACATTCGGTCATTACCTCTTTAATTAACTCTGATAACTCCTAAATGCGAAGACGAATTAATCTGACACTCAATAACAGCACTAGTTAGAAATCGTCATTCCAAGCATAATGCCATCAAGAGTATCCTCTTATCCAACATTGGGACAAATCACTTTGCAAAGCCTTCGTTGATGTAAGCTACTTGTAATTAGCACGTTGATTGTGAACAATTTACACCGATTTCTCAGAGAGGAGGCATTCAAATCGAGCCAAAACACTTGATGGGAATTCCTCGCAGGGCTTCAATAGATATTCTTGCCATTCAAGTGTATTTAAATAGTTTGTGTTCTGATTTCTATGAAATTATAACACTTATAGGATTATTAATCATACTTTACTGTGCAAAAAGTAGTGAATGGGCAATTTACATTATAATCAAAAAACCTTTTAATTACGAGATGTCCCACATTTGACGTTCTTTATCGTGGAAAGATTTAAATCGGGCACATTAAAAGTGTAAGAAAAGTAGAGTAAATTGAATATTGTAAGTTGTAATATATAAAACTAAAATGTGTTTCAATAATAATAATGAATTATATTTTGAAACTAAATGTCTTACAGAGTACGTTCGCTACTTAAAATCAAATATATTTTCATATTTAAAAAAGAAAATGAAATCAATTTCATTTGTTAATTATTAAAAAGGCTCCGAATTATCGGACTTTTTGATTTCGTGAACGCATAGATAATTGTGTGGAATTTCTACTTGCTTCCTAAATATTGAATATTTCAGCTATTTGAGTGCAACAATGTGCATCCAAAAGAGCATGAAATAATGAGGGATTCTGTGGAATTATAATTTTATCGAATTTCAAAAAAATATCTAATTTTTATTTCTATTTTATTTATTCATTTATGGGATTTTGACCTTAAATAATATTCTTCCACATTTTAAAAATTTGATCAGAAAAAATAATTCCACGGAAACCTTTATTATGATTTTCTCTTTTTTGATACAAATTTTGTAGTAAAATAAATAAAATAATCAAATTTTGAGGAGGAAAGTTGACATTATTTAGGATAATTATATTATTCATGAAACAAAAAAAATGACTGGTAGAAGGGAGACTTGAATGAAACCCATTTAAATACTTCTATAGACTGACCACAGAATTCAGAAATTACATTTAAATACAAAACTAATAATGTTTATATTCATTAACCAACAAAATAAAAATATCAGAGCAGATTGGTGAAATTTAAAGTCATTGATCAATACAGGAAATGGAGTAAATTTCTCAAAAGCCTTAATACATTAAAATATCACATTCAAATAGAAATAATCACATAAATTATCATTAATTCGAACAAATTAGAAAAGATACATTAACTGCCAAAATGTGAGTATACAATATTATTAGACATAGTGACAATTTGGAAAGTCCGAACACGAATCCCTCCATTTCTAAATAAATTGTACTACTAGTTTTATTAACATTATTTAGAATACTGAAATAATTTTATGAAACTGTTAGAAATACATTTACCTTAGAATAAGTGTAGCTTTTCCAAGATTCTAAAATTATCATGCGTAAAAATATTATGGTTTTCACAAATTGGTAAAATAAGAAGTATAAAAAAGCACATAAATTGAATTACCATTTTATAAGGAATATATATATATATATATATATTCCTGACAAAATTGTAACTAAAGCTACTTGTATTCTTTTGATACTTCTAGTTTTACAAATACATTATAGCAGTGTCATTATAACAGTTTAAGTAAACAAAAAGTTATTAGAAATGAATTTGTAAGCAAATAATATAAAACTAACAAACAGAATTTGAAACAAAGTGACGATATAGCTGTTTTTTCTATTCAGGGCTTTGATATAAGGAAGAAATTATGTCCAAAATAGAATAACTTAAAGCCTACTTATAAATGCTAAAACATAGACTTTTCAACAATAAATTGGCTCAAATACATAATGGATTCTTTAAAATTTGTGAGAGAAAAAAGGAATTTATATAAAACTAGGAGAAAGAAAATATTTTCAGTCTTATGGTTAATGCTTTTTATTTCATGGTTTGATAAGGAATTATCTTTTTGTGGAGTAAGATATGTTTTTGATACTCATAAAAAGGTTGAATTGTAATATAAATTTATTAAATCATTTGTTTTAGAAAACTGAAACATTAGGTAAACATCACGTATATTTTAATTATTGATTAATAGTGTGGTAGCCTAGTGGTTACGGTCATGGATTCGCTGTTGAAGGGTTTCGTTAAATTGTAGCCTGGAATACAGATGCCATTAGGGAACCAACGTTTCGTCGTGCTGATGCACGCTAAAACTGTTGGGGGCCAAAATTCCTTCTTTGGAGTGGTGGGGAAGATAGGAGAGCTAATGACAGCTCAGGTGGCATTCTCGTCACTTAAATGAGGCTCAATGTGACGAGGTCCGTCATCAATGTCCCTCGCGTAGCTTCTACTAAGTTAATAAACCTTGACATCCCATACAGACTATTCACTTATTCCGTTGAATATAATACATTAAAATTATATTTAAATTTAAATAGATCTTATTTATGAATTATGTATTTCAACACATGTTGTTTATATTTTTCTTAAAATTTATATTTTATTATTCATTCACAATACATATCTTTTGTAACACTGGGGTGCTATTATTGAACTTTCATTAACTAAATATTCACAGCACAATCAAATGTTATGTTTACTTTAATGACTGAAAAAATATATACTTTTTGGAATGTAATACTCTGAATTAAATAAAATGTATATACTCTGTAAATAAATTCTGTAATTTAAATATTAAGTTCAGCGAAAAACATCTCACGTAAAATATAAAAGTTTTGTTATGATAAAACGAAAGTTTAAAAATTTCTATTCAAATGGAAGTTTGGTAATTCAATGGTGATTTCACAGAAAGATATAATATTGTGCTGCAGCATTTAATTTTAAATTGCTTATTAAATACATGATTTCCATAATATTTAAAATATATAATTTATAAAACTATAAATTTCAAAATATCACTAATAAATATTCAAGCAAAGTTAATGGTAAAGCAGCTGAAACACGTCAAAAAGTGACAAAATATTGAACATCGAAGGAATGATATTAAATCATTTTGTAAAAATAAATTTTATAACTCATAAAACTTTAACTTAAACTAACATGTCAAAAATAATTTTATACTAAAAGAAATTGATATTTTTGACTAATTTTAAATATTGTTAAAAAAATTTCAATTGAAGTAACGTATTTAGACACTGTTTTATTTATAAACATTTATTAAATTTGATTTTTATATTTATATATTGATTGTATAAATATAATGTCTGAAATTAGAAATATATTTATAACTATACTATAAATTCTTAATAATCATGCATTCCTGTATGTCGAATTGACTATATTTATTTATTTTACTTTTAGATTCTATAGTATTTGTTATTTATTTCTATATTCTTATAACGTATAGGAAATTTTGAAAACTACTTTCAAGATTCCTATTTCTCTCTTTCAATGAAAATTCGTTTGAAATATAAATCTAAAATAGAAATACTTTCTAAATTTTAATAAGCACAGTCACACAGTTTACGTTCAATGTTCGAGTTCTCCCTCTCTGTGTGCCAATCCACTATCAATCCACAAACACATGCCGTGCTTTGATGCTACTGCAGTGTCAGCCAGCATTTGTAGAGCTAATTTAGCATCAGACTTTCCCGTCCAGTGTGCTATACATGAGGGTTGGATAAATAGACTTTGAATTGATTCAGTCCCAATGTAATGTAGGTTCCAGACCTTCATTTTCGAGTTGTTTAATGTTAGAGTATCGAGGAGGGTGAATTCCTAATGTACTCAACGTCTGATACTCCAGATCGCGTTGTGACAGCACATTGGATCATTGCTGTTGAGGTAGGTATACTCATTATAGTGAATAATGGGGCAAATGAAATGAGCAATTAATATAGTATG
>BMAW01072987.1:146328-170334 GCA_019974015.1 Nephila pilipes
ATTCCATTACCTAATCAAATTTCAGTATTTTATTACGTATTCTACATACTTTACATTTATATAATTTTGATAAATAATTATTCTAAATAATGAAATATTTTTTTCCGCTTCTCAACAAAAAAAATTATATACACACACATATATATATATAATATATACATATATATATCATTTGCATTTGTAAAACAGTTCTGTATTTTTTTTTTCTTTTTGCACATTTAACCTGATGTACTAAAGTTTAACATCAACTATAATAGAACATTTTTTTGCCGGATTTTTTACTTGTTTATTTAAATCATTGAATCCTAAAACTTATAGTTCAATAAAATAGAATGCATTATTTTAAGGTCGAAAATATTTACTTATCACTTTTGTGATGTAAACACTTATTAAAATGACATCAAAAACACAATATTCAAAAACTACATTTTCCACTTCTCAAATATATTTCTTTTTTTTAACTGATCTTTTTTTTTGATTAACAATTATAATAAATTGTAAATCATGGTACCAATTTTCGTTATAAAATTCAGTAACATGCATGACTGATTTCATTCAGAGTATACAAAACAAATAATTGAAAAAATATTTCGACGCTGTATGTGAAACTAAACAACAAAACATAAAACCCCTATTAAAAAGAATACAACGTAATTCTACGAATGTGAATTGATGTAGAAAAAAGTAAACATTACGTTAAATATATATATATATTCTTGATAAAATATTTTTAATGTCATTTTTCAAACTGTTTATCATTTTCTTTTGAAAATACTTGCCTTGAATTAAACATATCGGGATATTTTTACTTCAAAAAGAGAGGTTGAACGTCTTTTATTTGAGTACGTGGATCCTTCCGAATCTAGAAGATTGGATAACTTTTTCTTCATTTTATCCCTCTTCCTTTGGTAGACAAGAACTTCATCTTCTAAACTAGACGCTCGCCTGGAAGAGAAGTGCAAGCACAGGACAACTTTGTTCCTGTCGGAAATCCGGTTCGAACCGGTCACACTCGTCTTTTTTCCGGTTTCAGGAACTAGGTAGGAAGATAGAGCTTCAATTTTCTATTTCTTTGTGACAAGGGAAAGGCCTTATTTTAACTCTTTTCCAAATTTTTTCGACGCTTCAAAATGTATCTTTTTTTCGAAGATACATCTATTTTTAAGAATGATAAGAATGACGAATGTGTTTTTGATTCCTTGCTATGTGCTTAACATTTGGGACAGCTTATCAATTCTGAATATCCTAGCTTTATTTTTTATTTTAAGGAATACGGAACTACATGTTTTTTATTCTAATATTTAAACTGTTACTGTATATTTTATTCAAACTTTTCAGTAGTTTAGGATTATTTACATTATAACAGTTGAAAAGGATTCAATTGCCATTGTCGTAAGTAAAAATAATTTAGATGTTATCTTTTAAAATAAATTATTAAAAAATCAGTTATTGAAAGCATAAAAACTATAGAAAATTTTGTATAACTTTCTGTGCATTTATAAGAGAGAAAACATTTTTAAGAATAGATGATGTTCTTCAAGTAACGCTTGTATTATGATAATCATATGAGCAAACATTATGACATAAAATTAATTTAAGAATACACATAAAACATCAAAGTAGAATCATCTGATCAAATACTGTTGATTAAAATTATTAAATAAACAGTTGGCTTCAACATTTTTTGCTTAGCTAGAAAATTCTTGCAGAATAAATACATATAAACTCTGCTTTTTTCTTATTTATTTATTTTTTATTTGTTTTTAAAAACTTTCTAATTATATCATTGATTTTATAACCATTTTTAATAGCATATTTCCTGCTATGAATAATTTCTAAATTAACTCGTTCAAACAGTCTAAAGCATGTTAAAATATTAAATATTTTATTTTCAATTTGTTCTGCAATTTTTTTTAGTTTTTCAATTACTACATTTATTCTGATAACTCTCGATTTTTTCTATTTACTTTACTTCTTTTTGAAAACATAATGTTTCATTTTCTTATTAAATTTTTGAATATACTATTATTCACTCCAGTTTGAAAATATAATTTCCATTTTTTTATTGGTTCAAGTCATTTTTCATAAAAATTCTTTTGAGATTTTTACATTTTTTAATCTTATATTTTGAATTAAATTCCTCGTATATTTATAAATTTTAAATCATGCATTCTAATTTCAATTGATGCAATATATATATATATATATGTGTGTGTGTGTGTGTGTTTGTGTGTATGTGTGTATGTGTGTGCGTGTATGTATATATGTGTGTGTGTTTGTGTGTGTATGTATGTATGTGTGCGTGGTGTAATATCATTATTATCTCGCACAAAATTTAAAATACCTCGGTTTGCTTTCTAAATTTTGGGAAGCATAACTTCTATATACACTTATATCTTATGCACTAAATTAACTAAATCGAAAAAGTATAGCTTTTACAATCATTAACATTTTCAAATATAGCATGAAAAATATATTTCTTTGCAAATAAAAAAATATATATGTATTAGTTTATTTACACGAAAGTTCAAAAGATTTTACTTAAACTCATACGCAATTTATATATTTTGATTTGTAAAGGAAATTTTATTCATGATATGTTATTAAAATGTATTTTAGGGGAATGTTATGCTTTTTCTCATTAAAAATTTATTTATAACAATCAATAAGTATAAGGAAACAGCTGTAAAGTTATATGTAAAATTTGAAATATTTGATTCCTTAAAGAATCAGGTATAATAAAAGAAAGAAATATTTGATAGCTATTTTAGATCAATTTTCATTAGTGTTAAGTTTCTAAATTCAACTGCATTATTACTTAATATACATTTTAATGCATCGGAAATGCATTATCGAAAAAAAGAAAAAAAAAGCTTCAGCTGTAAGAAAGCTTATATAAATATTTGAAATTGATCAAGAATTATTTAATTATTACAATCGTAATATTTTGCTAATAATAGATCATTATAAAATGTTTCATATTTGTTTTATAATAGGAATGTATTCTTTTTTCTATTGTGCACGCATAGAAATAAATAAATGCATTTTTTTTATTTTTTGTAAATTTTTTTACAATACTAATTAGGTCAATTAATCTCTTTTATTTTATCTACGTGATTTTATATTCACATATGCATTAATTTTTAATTTAATTGCTGATTTGCTTTTGTAATTTAAAAATACTTATAAAGTTTTTCTAACACGTTAAGACTAATAGTAAATTATAATCGAAATTTAAAATCTTCACCATTAAAATAAATTATTATATAACTTTTTTTTTAATATTTTCAATATTCTGTAAAAGGCAATTGGAAAGTATTTAGAAGTTGTCAACGAGATATTTGTACACATTAATAAAGGTAACTATCTTATGATCAAGTTAAATTGTAAAAAAAACGCTAATGCCAATAATGCAACTGTGATGTCAAATGTCAAACTGATGACAAATATTAAAAATAAAGTTTTCCTACTGAAAATATTGTATTCCTTCACAGTTAACGTTTCAACAGTTTATCGTGTTACATTCACCTGTATTTAAGAGAATGATTATAATTTGTAATAGAAAATAACAGGTTCTGCTTACAATTACGTGAGCAAATATCTCGTAACATAAACCTTAACTTGTTAATCATGTAACGACTCTTTTCAAAATGAACTGTATCGTGACTGAATGTAGTTAAATGAAATATCACGCACAGCTAATTTTAAAACTTGTATTTGAGTGCTGTAAATCAAAAATTGTATCATTTAACGAATACTATAGTTCCCTTTTTAATATCTTACATTGTTTAAAACTGCTCATGACATTCCGCGATTCCGTGTCGCCGGTCATTTCCTGAAAGAAATCCTTTTCCTTCTCACGCATGAGATATTATTGTTCTGTGCACTGAATTCTCTTTGCACTAGTTAAAGAACTTCGTAAAATAATAGAACTGTAAAGTTAATTTCCCTGAAACATTGAGTTGAGAAATACATCTTTAGAGAACTGTGGATTATTTATTTAATAGCTCATAAAACTGGGCAGTGTCTAATGATGTTTTGTAAAAGATGTGTAATTTAAAATTCTCCGAATGTAGAAGCTCGTAAATGGGTGTGATTTAAACATATTCAGTTAATATTTTGATGTTGCAAAGTACGAATGAAGTCGAAGGTTAGGGTGTTTTATAAATATTGCAATATTTCCTTTATCAAGCAAAAATAAGCTCGTAAAAATACCATAAAGAGCTAAAAGATGTTTGTGAGTTCTTTCGAGTTTTCAGAAGATTTATTAGATTTAAGGAGGAAATTTTTTTTTTAACACAGCTCCCAGAACCTTAAATATGTCCTTTCAAATAAAATATAATGCGAAATATATAAATACATTCCTAGGGAAAAAACATGTTTTCTTCAGAAACTTACTTGCAAGTTTTACTATACATATAAATATAAACATCTTATGAAAAAGCACACATGCAAAGGCAAGTTCTTTTTATATAATAGACTTTCCAAGACACATATGCATTAGATTTCGTTTTTACTCCTATGGTTTTTTTTTTATTTATTTATAAGAGGAGCAATTTTTGAATCACTAGCGTTTACATTTTATTTATTTAAAGACATATATTATATTAAATTTAATAGAACGCTATTAAATTGAATAAAAAATAATCACTTTTTTATATGAAGAATAAATGATTTTTCATTAAACCTGATATAAAAATACGTGTTTTTAATAAACAAAGATTTTGTTTAAATATTAAAGTTAAATTTAATTAAGATTGCAGATTTATCTATTTTCAATATGACATTGCCACAGGATATTCAATTTTAAATTTTTTGATATATATATATATATATATATATAAATATTTGATTGAAATTTGTATAAACTAAATCTCCATTCAAAATAAACTAAATATCTCACCAATATATTTAAAATCCCATAAAATCCACGTATTCATAATCTAGGGCTAATAGCCTCTCTAGTACATAGTCATTTTCATTGTTGGGAAACTTCTGAAATAGGTCAATTCTGTAGCAAGCTAGTCGAATTCAACTCTATAATTAGTATTCCGTAACAAATCATCTTCAGTTTCATCTACAGCACTAGAAATTCAACACTTTTTGAAAGATTTGTTACAGGCACGTGTTAGAGTCATGTGTGAGTTTCTGATACTCCACGTGTATGAAAAAAAACTTATTAAGTTGATTATTTATTTACATCGCACTTTGAAGCAACACAAGGTTTGTTGAAGACGGATTACGTAAGTTTCGAAGATGTTACCTGATTTTCCTCTCTACAATTACCAACCGCATTCTCGGGATTTGGAGCCTAGACAGAATAACGTGCATCATCCCTATTACATCAAAGTTATTTAGTAGGAACAGGAATCGAACCCAAGACTGGACGAAGTAAAACTAGCGTGAAATTGACCACCATTTTACCGTGGTCAATCACCTTATTAGTGAGTTACATGTGAATTTATGTTTTGACATGAGCTTCTATAGGAAGTGTTGATAGATGCAAGAAAGAAACCATTAATTTTCTGTTTACAGTTTGGAAGTCATCTCATAGGACAGCTATATGCTAAAGAACTGTAACACTAACATTATATACTTACACACACACACACACACAAATATATATATATATATATATATATATATATATATATATATATATATTCTATTGTGATTTTTAATAAGGGATAAAAATATTAAAATTACAAATGATTACATTAGTTTCTTTTATTATTTTTTTTTGTTAAGAAAAAAAAATCCTTATGTAAATAAGCATCTGTTGAACTTACATTGAATTTAGTTAACTATTTAAATCTTTTTCTTTAAAATAACCTTTTTATAAACGAATTATTCTACAAACGTTTTTAACCAAATTATTAACAAATGAATGCAGGATTTGTTGTTAATAAATTAAACAATTAAAAAAATATTAAATTAACCAAAAGATGAAGAAGTTCATTTTTAATTGCACTTATATTTTACCATTTATATTGTAATACTTAACTGTGCAGAATATGAAAAGTACGTTATTTTTCCGGGATATTTAGTTCAATAAAATAATAACTTTAAGCAATATAGAGAACATCAAAACTCTATACTTAACTTACATATTTTACCAGAAATATTTGCTGAATGTTAAAAATGTTACTATGCAAATTTAGCAAATATATAAAGATAAGCCGAAACAAGAAATTAAATAAGTAAAAAAAATAGATAAAAAATGTTTGCTATTATTTTTTTAAAAAGTATAAGCCGTGAGACACTTGTGCTTTCATCAGTTTAAATACATGTTTTTGAGTGTTAAAAGAAATGTGGTAATTTATGAAAATTAAATTAAAAGAAATATACATCTCATTTTTAAATTAGAGCAAATACTGAGCTATCACAACATGTTAAAATATTTTTGCAGTGAAAAAGGGTTTCATACATAATACTCTCAAAACTATTTGGTGACGAAAATCAAAAATAATAATTTATCCTTTCACCTTCTATAAAATTATTTGAATCCACAACTATATTTCAGGAACATCTCTTAATTCGAAGGATCTTTTCCAGGTATAAAAATAATCAGCATTTAAAGGATTTCAGGGATTTCAGATGGGAATTTAAGGTTTCCGATATTCAGAACAATAATTAATATACATACTAAGAAGAAAAAAATTATTTTTGTTAAGAATAATTGAGTGAGATTTTAGAAAAATTGCGGACTTTTTTACAAAAAAAATTACTTATAATTTGAAAGTGTTTCGATGATGATTGATTTCGGTCTATATTAGAAATAAATTTACGTTTAACGGAATTTTCTTGATGTTTTAAGAACTTACATTTTAAAAATTCTTATTGGATACACACTTCAATAAGTTATGCGAAATTTGATTAATAACAGTATGGTATGTTGTTTTGTTTTCTTAATTTTTAATATTCAATTAGTATAACATCAACTTTTCAATATGTTAATTACGTTACATTGAAAGTAGAGTACAATGTAAATTCTAATATATTTTCCACTATATTATGTTGTGTAAGATCTAAAAGTAATTGATCTTTCAGAAATATGATGATATTTAATAAGTGTATTATCTAATATCTATTATCTAATTATTAGTAATTAAAGAACATTTAAATACTTCAAAATATATTGTTTTGAGTTTCAATTGAAAATATCACAAATTTAGCAACAGAATTTATCATCTTAAATTATATATATTTTATTTTATTCTAAAGATTATTTACTTTTTAGCATGTTCTTCTAAATTTTTCAAAGTTTTATTTGAATTTTTGTTCTTCTTTATCTATAATACAAAAATTATAATTTCTTATTAAATATACGACAAATTGGGAGACAGTGAATTTTCACCATTTTATCATTCAAAACATTTATCTTCTGAAAACTAAAGTTACTTTTGCTTAAATTTCTCTACCCCTGAGAAAAGATGATATTGTGATAAAAATATCAAAAATGTACTTTATGATATTAAGCGTGATTTTACTTCATTTAATATCGGTATAAATTCTACAATATTGAAAAAAAACCGTAATAATTACTCAAACATCTCAAGAAATATCTTTGATGCCCGAAGGTATAAAATGTGATGACGTTTAATAATTTTTGCGAATCTCTTTTTGAAAATCATGCCATTTTATTAAATTTCAACTTTTACCTGTTTTTACTTTAGCTCAAAAGTATTGCAGTTTCCACTTTCACAATGTTCTCGAAAATGGATATTCGATAATAACCTTAACTTTTCTCTTAGATATGCAATATGTGTTAAATTTTATACAAGCAAAAATGACATTTTTCTCTAAAATAGAAATAATTATTAATGTAAATTACTTTATTCAGTCGTAATTGACAATTACAAATTTTTCGAATTTTTGATTTTTATATTCATTCAATAATTCATTATTTTTTTTAATATTATATATATATATCTTGCCACTACAAATATATTTGCGAAATTCACTTATATAGACTTTCAGTTTTGTTTTTAAAATAATGAAATTCATAATATTTGGTTCAGGAAAATTTGCAATATTAACGAATTCACTTGAACATCTTATTTTTAAGAAGAAATAAACTTTTTTTTATTTATTAATTTTTAAAGTAAATAGATGGGACTTTTAAAAGGAAATGACAATGGAACAATTTACAGTTATGCTTAAAAACTCAAAAGATTTCTCTTTTTCTACTACCAGTAAATTATTGTATAAAATGAGAAACAATGCATATTTAACCCAAAGTTTTCTAGGTAAAATATTCTAAATATACTCTACAAATTCTAAAAGGCAATAAAATATTTTTATGCAATGTATGTTTCCATGAAGATTCGTATAAAGAACATGTTCTTTCGTTTAAGAGAAATGTACGTCAGTTTTCTCTGAAGAGGTAAAAGCAGTTCCAAAAAAACACTTTACGCGCTGTCTGTGTAAGCTAGGGATATTTGTCATGTCTACACAACAGCAAAAGGATTTTTTTCCCTTTATATTGCAAAACAAAGCTCATGCATTCAAAAACACCCCATTTCTTTGGATTTTTGTGGCATTTTAAAATATAAATCTTAGCTGTATTAGGTAAAATACGAGGAAAGTTTTTTTTTTAAGAAATGTCTATTTGAAAAGTGAAAGAAATCAAATTTAAGCTGGTAAATTTGTATTTTGAGTATGATTTCCTTTCAATCGCATTAAATCATTGAACTGAGTTTGTTGTTGGCATCTGAAAAAGTTTTGGCTATTACAAATATCGGCTTAGATACTAAAATATACGTGCATATATCAAAAAATTATTGAAAATTAATTTCAAGCATTTGACAATGCGAAACTTACTTTCACAAGAAAACGTAGGAATTGTCAAATAAGTTTAAACTATAAGATAGGTAAATGTGCATTAAAATTAACTAATGTATCAAGAGTTAAGAAAAACAAAACAAAAATTTGATTTTAAGTAATTACTTATTTGAATTTTAAATATTGGTACTAAAATTAAAATGTATGTACAATATCGATTTTTAAGTACTTGAGTTTTAAAATAATGCCTTACTTATCTACTCACCACTTTGAATTTGTTTTAAGTAATGTTTACATTGATTATATTATTGATTTTTTATTACATTTATTAAATTCATGTGAATGATAACTTTCAATATTTCTTTTGAACTTTGATTATTTTCAATTCGGTCCATCAAGCTGCAAACGGGAATATTTTACCATCAAACTTGTTTAACACACTTATTCGTTCATTAGTTAGAATTTGCGTTTTGAATCGATGGTTTAATTTTCTTATTTATTTTTCATTTCTGATTCAAAATTTGTCTTATAACAGGTCAATTGAAAAATCCCCTGCCTACCATAGTGAAAAACATTTTTTTGGCAAAATTAGTTTTTTTTATTCAACATAATTCCCTTCAAGGGTGATACACTGATTATAGCGACCCTCCAAATTTTCGATACCATTTTTGTAATACGATTTTGAAATTTGATAGAACAATTTTTATTCTGTTTCTCTTGACACAGACACCCACCCACACAGACACACCAACACAGACACACCCACACACACACACACACACACATATATATATATATATATATATATATATTATATATATTAAATATATATTGCAAAAATCCATTAATAAGAATATTTCCTTTTGTAATTTAAATAACACAAAAAAGAAAAATAAACATTTCAAACTTATTTTATTTACATAAATTTCAGGGGATATCAAACATGTAAAGAAATGCAAATATAATTTTCAATTGAAGTTCTTATGGGCATTCCAGCGGCTTAAGAATTTGTGATGAAACAATTAATTTGATTTATCCATTATTGTGTTCCTATATCAGTAAAATATGCCATATAATGTCCAGTAATGGGTTTTGGCATTTTCGTTGTCATACTTTTAGCAAAATAAACATTTTAACAATGTTTGCGATTTTGGCATGGATACAAATTTGCTACTATCTTACCATATTTTGTAAAATAGTTGCCGATATTTCATTCATAGTGCTTAGAAACACATTACTGGATCCTGAACAGAATCCAACTGATTTTTCTTTTTCGTTTTCTACCGCATTAAGTGCCATGAAGGAATAGTTTCCCATAAAAATAAATCGTAAGGCGTTAGTTATTGGTAGTTGCGTTTGATTATTCACTTTTCAAGACAGATTTTCTTTCTGTACGTTTATATACATACTGTAACCTTTCTGATTTGAAATTATTGGTGAATTGTATTCTAAAAATTTATCAAGAATTAAATTTTTACCGAATTTAATGTTTTGAAAAGCATTTCTTACGCCAACCAAAACAAGATGAGACTTACAGGGGAGACATTATTCCGCTTAAATGGTTCCTGCAGAATCAATGCTCTATTACACGATTCATGAAATTAATATTGAAATGGCCATTCAAATTAGAGTTAAAAGTTTTTCGACTAAATACATCAAAATAATTTCTTCCAATTTAAACTTAAGTATAATATCCTAACTAATTAAGTTCACAATGTAAATGATATAAATACAAAGATAGATTTTTTGGTTCCTAAAGAGCATTAAATTTAAAAATAAGCATAATTCATAAGAAAACAATGTAGAAGATAAATATACATTAAATGTACGTTTAATTTTAAACGGTAAAATAAACTGATTAGAAAAATGAAACTTCCTCTCATCACTTGCCTCTCAAAACTTGGATTTTCGGTGAATAATATCTGCTTTTTGCAAAATGTTCATGATGTATTAACATTCAAACTGTCTGCAAAATTGCACATCATTTTGAATGTACCTTTAAATAAATTTGACTTATTCCAAGGATAAAATCATTTCCTTTAAACCAAAACATATGGTAAATATATTCGATTAAATTGGCCAGCATAGACTAAGTGTATCAGCTTCTTAAATCATATTTACTCTTATACTGAAAATTATCAGGAAGATAATTTTATATTTGATTTTTTTTTTCTTTTAAAGATAATAAGTAGAACTAACCGATTGTTGTAGATTCTTTTTAACATCTTCCATTTTTGTCGCACTGAAATAAATTATTCAGGTTAAATTGTATTTTGCAGCGTTTTCTGAAGAGAATTTAGATAATAACTAAATAAATAATCTGAATGTTTTTGAGAAGGTGTTTCCTAAACATCATTAACAATGCAAAAAATTTAAATTTACGATACTTGCTACTACTCACTCTTTGTTGTATTGCATAATTGTAAGTTTCAAATTATTACCTTTTTTGAAGGCACTATATTTAGTTGTACGAATACTATTTCGTTTGTAATTTTTGTTGTAGTAAAAGTTATCTTTACTACAATAAAAAGAAAGAAGAAATTTATAAGAAGGAAATCTAAATTTTATTGTTTATAAGAAATTTATATAGTTTATAAGAAAGCAATCTAAATAGTTTTTGATAGTTTATGGAAAAAGTAATTAGAAAGGAAGCATTTAAATTATTTTAGTAGTAAATATATGAAACAAGATAAACAGGTATATATTACGGAATAAAAACATGTAGATAAAAGAAAAATTCACCTTTAAAAATCAATAAAATAATTAATGATGCCCATAAGTACGTTAAGGTCTTGAAACGGATTAAACACAAACCTGATAAAACTGTAATAAAATAACAGTAAAAAAATAAATATAACATTTTTGAGCTCTGAATATCATATAAAGTATATCTACAAAGTCATAAATTTATAAATTGATTTGGAATTCGTTGCCTTCCTTAGAAAACAAATAGTTTGCACAGAAAAATTATCCTACAGTCAAGGTAAGAATATCCAAAGAACCATGAATGAAATTAAGAGTAAACTTAGTTACAGATATTTTTACCATAAGTTTCTAAGATTCCTAAGAAAAGCATACCGCTGTCTAACGTTCCACATACAAAACGTTGATTTTTAAATAAGTAGTTATTTTTATTCAAATTATCATATCTGCAGAAGATATAAAATGTAAAATATAATTAATATTTCCATAAACGTTTCGCAATCATCCTAGATTCTTAGGACTATGCACCGAATACTTTTGTTTGAGAAGAATTTCATTTCTGAGCAATAGCGAAACAATTGCATAAATTAACTGAATCAAAAGCAAAGTTTAAGTGGACAGGAGGATGTCAAAATTTGGGTTTTAATTATTTGATGTCTGTTTTAACAAAAGCCTCAATTCATGCCTATTCTCTACAAAAGAAATGATTTATTCTCGATACCGACGATTGCAATTGGATAACTGAAACCATGTCTTCTTACGTGCTTTACAAGATTGACCGTTTATTAATTTTATTTTAATAAGAGGCTGGTAAACAGGAAATGTTGGTTAATTTAATTGACGTCAAACTAGATGTCCATCGCCAATATTGGCAACAGACCTCACAATTTTGAACCCTGGTCAACTGTCAAGGAAGACAACTGAACTGGCAACCCTTCTCCTAACTTCTACATAACACCAATGAGTGGAATTTTGAATATTACAGATTTAATGTGCATCAGGCTAGGCTATATGGCGGATCTTTATTAGCATCAAGGCTCGATCCTATGATTTGATGAAAGCCACCAGCCGTAAGGCGTCAACCATGGCCACTAAGTTACCGTGGCAAACAAGAAAGGAATTATGGAGTTACCAGAAATGAACTTCTAAGTATCAAAATTCCAGTGGAAAATTTATGATTATTATTTGAATGGCAAGACATTTATTTAAGAAACGATCGTGCTTCGATTAAGTCATCGCTCAGCTTTTAAGAACCTGAATGATTAGTGACGCGATGGATTATGTTGAATCATGATCATCTTCATCCCCATGATTAAATCACAGAAATGACGGTGCTGTTTAAAAGAAACGCCGGACTGTTATCGACAATATTTAAATTTAGAGAGGAGATATAGTGATATGAAATACTTATCCGTTAAAATTATAATGTTTTCTATGCTAACTCCTAATCATTAGTACTTGGAGAAAATTAAGAAGTCTCTGACGAATGATCCATATATTAAATTGATTCCTGAAGAGAAAATCAGTAATTAAAGTAGAACATTCCAGAGAGATATTAGCTTATTTGACCCTACAGAGAAACGATACCGAACATTAAGGGATTCTTTTCATCTTAAAATAGAGTATTATATAAGAAGAAGATTAGGAAGGAAAAACAAGATGATAGCGGTTCTCTCATTATCCAAGATTCAGGATGTCCTAGAGGAGACTTATGGCAGTCCTAGTGGAGGATGTGACGGTGTGATAAAATACTAAACAAGGTTAGAGTTAGATTCTGTAGAATTAAGTACTTGCTGATGTGAATTTGTGGAAGAACCGTCAACTATATGATACTCTAAAAGTACCTGAAACTATGACCAGAAGTAAAACACTGATTGTAATGTAGGGGCTTCCTCTAAGAATATTGCTTTAAATATCATAGAACTACTACTTTTGACTGAGAGAAGCCATTGATACATTCTCTTTATTATGAACTATTTCACAAAGTAGGTCAGGAACTATACCAACATCAGATCAAAATGCATTAATATTTTCTGGGTTTCCCAATAAAGGCAAGATATCACTAAATAGGGGAAGGGAGTTTCAATTATTTCACATTCGTACTACAAAGTTGATTTCAACTTAAATTTATTGAAATGACTCTGCAATATTTTAAATGTTCCGAAAACTTCAACAACTGCAATACTCTTACAGTCTGAGTGAATGGTGGATATATTCATCATATCTATTTTGAAGAACATATCTAAGTGTGTTACTTCGATCAGTCTATCGAAGTTTGCCTATAGAGGAGGCAAATAGTTAATTACCATCCGAGATGTTGCTGGATCAATGTCTTTGTTTATCGTGTTATTTATTATTTAGGAGACTGAGTGAAGAACCCTTTTCGTCCGATGAAAATGTTCATATGTTCTATGTTATGTAGACACATTCAGGAAGTCTTCATCATTTCCAGTAAATTAAACATCATTATGAGTGTCCGAATTAAGCGCATTATGATGTAAAATCTCAGAAACATAGGTTCGAAGAAGGAAATGTTTTTCATTTTATATCTCGACTGGGTATTGTGAACTCACTCCGAAGTTCTACGAGGGCTATTCAGAAAGTAAGGAACGTTTAGGAATTTAAAAAAAAAACTAAGTACAAAAAAAAAATATTATATGCATCAGAAAGAGCGACTAAAATTCTACTATTCTACATAGTCACCAAACAATTGAGGCACTTATCATAGCGGTGGACAAGCTTTGAAATTCCTTTTTCATAGAATTCTGCCGCCTGCGATCTCAGCTTTTGAGTGACAATTTCAAACAACAAAGTCCGTGAAACTTGTAGAAAACTAAGCGAAAGCTCCGTTAATGTGAAACGACGGTTTTCACGAATCTTTTCATCAACTTTAGCGACCAGTTCGTCAGTCGCAATGCTAGGGCGTCCACTACTCTCTTCATCGTGAACGTTAGTTTGGCCATTTTTAAACTGAATGCACCATTTCCGAATTGAACTTTCATTCATTACGTTGTTTCCGTACACTTCACACGCTTGCCAATACATTTCCATAGGTTTTAGGCTTTTTACCAGCAAAAACCGTATCACAGACAGCACCTCACAACTGGCGGGATTTTCGATTGTAGCGCACATTTTAAATTTAAATATCGAAAAAAACGGGCAGCGTAGAAATGTTCCCGTTGTGATGGCTGGACGCCGACTGAGATGCCGAGCACGCAGACACTAAAATTTACGTGATCGGCGCGCGCCTAGCGACGTCAGACGGAAACTTTCCTTACTTTCTGAATTGTCCTCGTAATATCCTTGAGAAAACCCGTATAACATAGTGTTGTTGTTTGGATTCATAGTAACTGATATTTGAGACATAAGGTAAACACACATAGACCAAATAACTCAACGTTATGAAAATACTGAAGACAATTCCTCTTGAGAAAATTACTTATCAAGAAGGAAAGTTTTTGAAAGCATAAGTGTTACGCAGGAAATTTTGCACTGCTTTATCGTCTTTGTAGAACGACTCTTTTGACCAGAAAGATGGTTTAAACAGTCCTAGTGAGAACAAGCGAGTAAGTAATGCTGAACATACTGGCGTTTATGGCAACTGATTCTTTTCAAAACAAAAAGAACAATTGTTGTCAATGATCACCAAGTTGTCAATTTTGAAGCCAGCACTAGAAGACTCTAGAGAAAAGGAGAAGAATCTAAAAGAAAAAAAAAACCTTCAAGGATTCTTGGGAGAGAATTTTTATAATCTATTGTTTATATTAGTTGGAGTGAATACGGTATATGCGCTATTGAAATATTACGATTACGTAAATTGAATCTGCGATTTGGAACGCACTGTGACTTTGTATTGTAGTGGATTGATGTGTTTGTGTCAATTGTTTCATATTTGAAGGAAATTATTTTTTTCTACCATAGTCTCAATTAAGATTTATATTTATTTTGAAAAACACTTGCTCATTAGTTGTGGAAACCTCTCCTGCACTACGAAAACTATTCGAACGTGTAACAATATACACTTATGTGGTGGGTAAAATATTTGAAGAATGGAAATTACAGCCTCTGACTGTAATATATACATATTTAAAGTAAAATAAGTTTCATTCTAATGTAAATTGATAGCATAAACATACTAAGTATTTATTTTAAGAGGAATATTTTCAGAAAAACATATTCTAAATTTATTTAAGGCATATTTATTAATATTATAAATCATTTTTAATTCGGAAAAATATGAATATTACGTCAATCGCAACATGTTATGCACAATTAGAAATGTTTTTGCTAAATATTCAGGTGTTAGTGACTTTTAAGGAGAAATACGGAACAAAGAGTATTACAATTAATGAAAACTATGCTAAATAATGGTTAATATATCGTTCAATTCGAATAAAGTATACATGAATTCTCAAATATTAATGAAATTCAAATACGAGCTATTTTAAAATGATTATCTAAGATTGGACTATGTTGCTTACATAAGTATTTAATTATAGTGAAGAATTAAACACACATTTAATCTCTTAGAGCAGGACATTTTTAAACAATAAATACCTCATCTCTCAGTATATTTTAATAACGTAATAGTAGCTCAACAACTGTTTTTAAATTGTATTCAAATTATTTATCTTTTACGAAATTTGGATCTTTCATCTAAAAATTCAATGCAAATAAGTTATAGTTAACTGATAGATATCGTTGTAACAAACCACTGTTCATCAAATTCGATTAAACTTTTGATGTCTGATATTTTCAACTCAATGTTGAATAAAAAAACTTATTTTCCTCAAAAGTAATTTATTTTACAAAATGAGAAACCATTCAACATTCCATGCTGTAAAAATATTTTGAGCTTATAATTATAAAGTGACCGGCATAATAACTTATTACAACTGAAATTATATAAAATAACAAAAACACAATTTATAAAGAATCCCTAATTGAATTTATTACGAAATGCAACGCATGTGTATTTAATCCTATAAAATTCATCTTTTTTTAATTGAAAGAAAGTGGAGATAACTTTTAATTATTCCCCATTCATTTATTTATCCTAAGCATTTATCTCGTTTGTATGAAATCAATGTCTCAATAGAGCACTAAATACATTACCAAACTTTTTTATAACTATATTTAGAATTTGTCTTTGTGTACAGTTTATCTGATATGTAAAATTAATTCCACACACATACATCGAATTTAAACTGGAACTGTCAACATTTTATTCTTTCTTTTACGCCATCTGAATTCCTGAAAACTATCACTTACATCGCTTCAAGTGGCAAGAAAGCTTTCTTCTAACTTCACTGACACCCCTGGAGAAATCTTTAAAAGATTAAGCACTCTATCAAACCGAGCGGTCTTAACTTTATCACGTAAGGGAAAAGGCTTAGAGGCTACGCTACTTAGTAAATGAAGGTTAAAAACGAAATAAGTATGGCTGATAACGAGCACCGCATTTAACGCTCATTTGGGTATAATTAAATACTTGAAAGAGATAATTTCGTATGGAACAAGCAGGATGTGAATATTAAGAACAGCGCAAAAGAATGATAATGATTTTACGAACTGCATGATATCAAATAACATGTGTTTGCTTAACAGAAAAAAAAAGTTTTTTTAAGGAATAAAAACTTTTAGCTGTGTTTACATACCATTTTTTATAATTTTCTTACGCTTTTAAATGAATAATTTTTTTTTATCCATTTGATTTTTTTCTTAAATTCTTGAATTATGTAGGTGCTAAAACTCATGAAGAGAAAAAAAAATTTCTTTCAAAAAAAAAAAAAAAAACAACTTAGAAATTAGCTGAATGTTAATCATTAAAAATAAGGAATTTAGTAGAGTTCAAACTCATATTCATAAGTTTAAATAAAATATTTTTAAGAAACATTTATGTGATATAATTTCTATGTAGTGTTATATTAACATTTAAAATATTTATGTCAAAGGAAATAAGGATCGTACTATTGTTATGTAAGATATTATTTTTGTATCACAGTTGCAATATTTTTTTAGTTAAGCGATAGTTAATTTGTGACGTATTATTAAATCTAAGTGTAGTTAATATAGTTCCTTAACCACTTTCGTTAAACTTTATTTTACTTATTATTATAAGGCAAATCGTTTCGTACAGTTACAATTACAAAATTAAAGCATCACATCAATAATGTAATAACAAATAAAGAAATATACCATATTTTTTTCAAACAAAATATAACGAGAAGTTAAAGACAAATATAATCCGTTTAACAAAATTACACATATCTCTCATTGATGATTTTTTTTTAAATCTAGAGTCCCATTAGGAATAATAAATACGTAAGGTGGTTAAAACTATATAAAAATACACAAGTTAAGTTGGCAATAGCTCAAAATGTTCTTGAGCTGAATATGATATATACGAGAAAATCCCTTTGAGAATAAATGAGAATTTCAGAGCAAATATCAAAAAATAATAACTCAACTAAGATATATTTGTTCTTATGTGTGCATCTTTAATAACTTAAGTATAATGATAAAGTGTAAAAATATAATTATAAGTTTGATTTATGGGGAAGGGGGTTCATCTCAGTGACCTGAAATAAAAAAAAAATAAGCACATCAATCAGTTTCTCATGAACAAGAATGCTGAAGTAGTTTAAGAATCGAATTATTTTTTAAATATTTTAAAAATAACACGCGAAAGGGTTTCATGGAATTTTTTTTTTTCATTTTATAGAATAATAATATAAGTAGTTTAAAAATAAGAAAAATGTAATTGAAGTATTTTTATTCATACATATACAGTGCTTTCAGAACAAGAATTAACTCGCTAAAATTTTAATTTTTGATTGAAATGCAAACTCCTTCAATTAAAAAAAAAAACACTACCATAATTTAAAAGGAAAAGTTACGTTGCATGACGTTCTAAATATTGGTCAATAAAGCATTAAATATTTACAGAACACTATTATGTGAAAACTGAGTATTACGTGAAAACTCAGTACGTTTCTTTTAGACGTTACCTTTAAAAATATTTGCAAGTATTCTTTGATGGTTATATTATTTAAACACATTAAATTCTCAAAAGTATGCTGTAAATAAAGTTTATGATTAGAATTAATAAGGACTGGTTGAATAAGGTTCACTTAAAGAAAAGCGAATAAAACTTAATTTTTCTAAGATATTTTAGTAAAAATAATTCTGTAATGATTTCTACTCTAAAGTCACTGAATTTTACATTTTCTAAAATATTAGTGTCGTCTTGTAAGATTTACTGTGAAGTAAACTTCATTATTCAGAGAAGGTCTTATATTATATTGAATAGTTTGAGATTAATTTTTAATTATTTTGGTTTCAATTTCCCAGAATATTGCTTTTGTTAATTAAAACACATTGGTATGATGTCTTTCCATGGAGTTATTTAACATTCAACAAAATTTAAATATCATTGTTATTCATGAATATGCTTCGTTATGAATAATACATAAAACTACGAATAATAAAAACGATGCATTTAAATGATAAATATTTCTTTTCTTATTCGAAAGGCATTAGGAATGAAATTATGTAATTAAAATCTGATGTATTTTTTTTCTGATGTATTTTTGGATAAATAAAATTTTAATAAATGTCTTTTTTAATTACTTCTGATTTTGCTTAGGTACCAAGATATTTAACAAAAATTTCACTTAAAAAGGATAGTAACTTTAAAAGGATCCTTCAAATGTAAAACATATGGAAACATGTCTTTATGATACCTCATAGGTACTATAAAGTGGATAGTTCTCAAGACATCTGTTATAAATAGCAAAATAAAAATTGGTTATTGTGTCAAGTTAAAAACTTAATAGTATTCTAGTATATAAGAAACGTTCTAATTTCAAAGTATTTTTTTCCAGTGAAGTACAATTAATTCACTAATTAGTTTCAGATATTTATCAGTCTACATTTAAAAATGTGTTTCCCTCATTTTTTCATTATCTTTACAAAAGTTATTTACACAAAAATGTTCAAAAATAATGTGCTTTATATGAGTAAGTTAAACATCTGTTTAATTTGAATAAAATATTTTTCAATTTAAATTTTAAAATAATTGCAAACATGACTGCTAAAACATATTTCTGTAATACTTATGGGAAAAAGAAATTATTGTGCTAAAACATTATTCGCTTATTATTTTCGATGAGTGTATCTTGTACAGTTGAAAACCATATATCCTTTAGGAAATGAATAAAAATTTATATTTTTAATATCATAGAATAGATAGTAGTTTGATTTCGTTTAAAGCTAATAAAAGATTACAGACAATTCTCAAAATTCATCGGCTTAGATTAGATAGTTAAAAATAATCATTTTCATAACCACTTTCTTCAAAATCTCTAATTAGAAAAAATTATTCAGTATAATCATAATATTTTAATAAATTCTCAATAAAGCATCATTAATAATGTAGTAATATGTATATATATGTGATTTGTTCATTCGTTCAAGTAAAAAATATAGAGTGTATTGTGTTTCATGTAAAACATTAGAATATCAACTATGAGTTAAAGAAAAATGTTTCCGATCTGAAATTATTGATAAAAAAACATTAGATCAAAATATAGTTATGATGAGTAAAACTAAAATGTCAAAAAAATTACTATGACGCCAAAAATGTTGAAAATGAATTAGAAAATTTCTTAAAAATATTTTTATGTTAATGAAACGATTGAGTTAAATGAAATTAACATCAAAATATAGATAAAACTGAAGCAGGGATATTGAAAAATACTGACAATAAGATACTGGAGTTTACATACCTGAGGGGAAAAAAAACAATTTAAGAGAAATTTATTTCAGTAAGAAAAAAAGAAAAAAAAAAAAAAAAAAAAAAAAAAAGAATATGCTTATTCAAATTATCATGGCTTCAGGTTCTGAATGTACGATTGATTCAACAATTATCACCAATAGTACATTTTAAAGTTTTGAGAATATCGATATATATATGTCTATACAAAACTCACACACACACACATATATATATATATATATATATATATACCTTTCGGAACGAACGTATCATATACACATAACTTGAGAATAAACTCAGGGGCTGAAAGATGCATATTCGCGTTCTACAGTGGTACATTTTATAAAAATCTCTAGATGGCACTCAATGACCATTAATTTTGAACTGAATAGTAGTTTTAAGATCTTGACCTTCAGTTTGATCACAGTCTGTCTTAATTCAGTATTTGTCTCACCAGCTGTAGTGGGGATGAAGAAATGCGTAATGTCAAGAAACTGAACTCGGCTCTTTGAATTTCTATGTGTTGAACATTCGTGTTTCTGATTTATCACCTAATGTGTTTTTATTAGTTTTTGCAATGTATTTTTTATTCATTTCTTTTGAGAGTTGTACCGTCAGTAATGTTTGACTTTGCATTATTTCTTTTTTTGACTTGGCACAGTTGGATTATTTCTTTCACTTCCTTTTTTTTTTTTTTTGGAAAGCCTCGACTTCTGCTTATAATTGCGAAAAAGCGTTGTTTATCAGAACATACTCATATGGTCTACGAGTCAATTAATGAAGAGAGTGGAATTAATTTTCTAAAAGGTTTCAAAAGAATATTTATAGTGAATCTGTTGCGGACATTTTTTCAGAGACTGACAAAACAGGACTTTGCGTTTCTCCACGCTTCGAGAATTACCACACTCGGTCTTCACATTTCGTTTTGTTACTTTTTTGTTAAAAGTCTTTATTGTATTTATTTTCATGAATTTATAGTTTATTGATGCTTATGTCAGAAAAACTTAGGAATAATTTCAATAGTGCTTCTGAAAACTATTATTCAAAGTAGGCACATTTTATAGACATTTTTATACAAATTAAAGAAAGAATAATATTAAAAATGTGAATTATAAATATTCAGTAGCTTAAATAGTAATAACATTAGGATAATTCTTTTTGTGATTTTTTTAAAAGATAGGCTTAACGACACAACTCCTCTGGCCCGTGCAGCAGTTACCTTCCAATCTTTTCCGTCCCCTGGGAACGCCTAATACCAAGGCGTTCCGTTCTGAAAAGGATATATATAAAAATAAATATATATTTATTTATATGTATATGCATATATACAAATATATATATATATATATATATATACTTATATATACTGAAAATCTATGAAAAAATAATTTAAAACACTTAAAAAGACAAAAAACCAGAAAGAAATGTAACAATGAAAGAAAAATAAATGAAAATATGGAACCCAGCAAGTCAAAAAGCAATATCGGGCTGAGGACCGATTAAGCGGGGTTAAACTAGTTCAATGGTACCAACCTTCCCCCTTTGCGACTTGGTAGGCTGAATTAGGAAATCCAAATTGCAAAAGAGTTCATGATTAAAAGATGCAAACAAATTCAGCGATAAAATCTACAAAAATAAAATCTATAATTCCTTGTAGGCTGAATTGGGAAATCCAAATTACAAAAGAGTTCAAAGATTAAAAAATGCAAAAAAATTTTTCAACGATAAAATTTACAAAATAAAATCTATCATTCTAAAAATTATCAACAAATCAAAATATAAAATTACTTGCAAAATTCAAAGAAATGAAGATTCAAATATGTGAGTAGTAAGACGGAATTTTCTTTAAGCTTCAAGATGTATATCACATACTCAAAATGAAAAAATATAACACATCATCACCATATAAATTGAAAAAAGATTTAAGTCATTGTTTGATTGGTAATAAAATGTAAAAAGATGCAAACAATTGGTTGGTAATAAGTAGTATGGTGAAGGAGTATAACGGTCCAGAGAGTGAGTAAAAATGTAAGCTGTGTAAATGTAAATAAATAAATTCTTCACGGCTAGACCACTAACAAGCCGACTTTGTGGACCTATTGTTGTGTGGTGGATTTGAAATTGGATCACGATTCGCAAAGATGTTTAATATATTTGTGATGTATATAAGTATTTAAGAAATTTATTGGATAATCATGATCCAAACAGTTGTTGAAGAATTTTTTAATGTTATTAAATTTGTCTATTTTATGCGTGGTTAATTTGTTATTACGTAATAAAAAGCCCAATAAAATATTCCTATAAATGGATCTGTGTAGGTTACTGTTCCAAAAAGGTATTTTAATTACATGGAATTCGAATCTCTCTCTTTTATCAAAAATATTACTAATAAGTCTATTGTCAATTATTTGCAAATCGAGATCTAAAAATTCTACTGTATTTGAATTAAGATTAGTTTTTAATAATTTGAGGTAATTAGGGTAAAATGAAATATTTGGTTTAAAATCCTCAGTTTTACCTAAAATAATTAGATCATCTATGTAACGAAAAAGAAAGTAAGAATCATTGTCAATCTGTTGTAATTCATAAAAATGTAAATAAAAATTGGCCAGACAATTACTAGCTGGACCTCCCTGAGGGAGACCCTGAATTTGTTTATAGAGATTTTGACCAAAAACTATAAAATTCTCTTGTAATACAAGTTTAACGAGAGTATTGAATTTTTCCTGTTTTATTGTTTGATTAAAATGATATTTCTTGTATAAAATTGCAAGAGCCTTAATTAAATCTTGAATATCTATTGAGTTAAAAAGGTCTTCAAAATCATATCCATGTACAGAGAATACCTCTTGTTCCTTCATGTTTTTGACAATTTCAAAACTATTTTTAATAATAGCGGTATTATCAATATTGTCAATAGATTTTTGAAGAATGGATTGAAGGAGTTTGCCAGATTTAGTGATATAGGTGTTATATCCATTCGTAATACTTCGAAATTTTACAGGATTTTTGTGAAATTTTGGCGTTAAGAAAATATATGGAAATTTAATGTTTGTAAGGTGTAAACCCACCTT
Organism: Nephila pilipes; assembly: GCA_019974015.1. Classification (NCBI taxonomy): domain Eukaryota; kingdom Metazoa; phylum Arthropoda; class Arachnida; order Araneae; family Nephilidae; genus Nephila; species Nephila pilipes. Next base: position 169,669 of record BMAW01072987.1, read on the forward strand.
CTTATTGAATGCCAAAAGACGATTATTTATTTCTCTGTTACTATATTTGGATAACTGGAAAGCATTATTATTCATTACATGTTCACTCAATAATTTATGATAGTAAAATTTGCAAATAATTGCATAATTTGCAGGAACCTTATCTACATAAACGATAACAAAATCTTTCTGCAAATCATCTATATCAAGTTTTAGATCTTTAATTGTAATTTCCTTATCTACTTTAAAATTCAAATATAGAATTTTCTTCAATACACATGACCTGAATTCATCAAATGCCTCAATTGGCAAACCATATTTAATTGCAACCTTAAGAATAAAATTGTCAAAATCATTAGTAATTTGTTTTCTCACTACAAGGTTACTATTAGTAATCATGAGCCTGAATCCAGTTCCTTTATTCATGAAACCTCTCAATAAATCGCTTTTAACGATGTTCATGTTTCCCGTAACAACATGTTGATGGAATGAATCAACATATTGTTTGTAATCTTTGCATTTACACACTTGTGGTGTTTGTGACTCTGAAATATTATTGTAATTAAAAATAAATCTACCAAGTTTTTTATTGTACTTAAAAGATCTTTTTATCCTGATATTTTTAATTGGAAATATAGCCATGTGTTTTTGAAACTTGGTATATATACTTATATATATATATATATA
>BMAW01072989.1:0-19118 GCA_019974015.1 Nephila pilipes
AAAATAAGATTTAATATTTATTCATAAATATTGAAACTCTAAATAAACAATCATTTCCATTATTTTGTGTATTAGTTATATATATATATATATATATGAGAGGGTACGTTCCCGTGTGATGTGTGCTTATAAAATAATATTTGATTGTTATATATACATGAATTTTCAATAGATGAATTATTTTAATGAGTTTTGTAGGTTTAATAGGTAGATTGATCCTTATATTCTTGGAATTAATATCACCATATTAATAATTCTATTTTTAAGAATTCCGGTTTATAATTTTATAATTCATAACGTAACATTAATTTGCAATCAAACTTTATGTAATTGTAATGAAACTCTAACAGAAATTGAAATAAGTACACAAGTGTCCAATTTTATTACAAAATTTATTGAACAAGTTTAGATTAAATATAAAATAAAATATTAAATTCAGTACTTTATAAAGACTTTGTAAGAAATTTGTAAATCAAAATGCAGAAAATTGTTCGACAACATTCAAATAATTATGAAGGCATTCTTATTCACATCAGAATTGAATATGAATAGTGAAAATAGAGAAATTAATTAAAGTAGAGTTTACATACTCATTATCTATAATTTATAAAATCAATCAAAATTAGTAATGGAATATGTAACAAGAAAACGAGTGAGTCATAGGTGCGCAATAATTAGAATTAAAAATTCGGTACTTGTCTATTATAGCAGCGCTCGTCAAATTATGATTACGCCAAGTCGTCGCCAAACTAGTGAAGCCTATCTTTTAATATAATCTACTTGGCGATATTTCTTAGTCGCTTGGCGATTAATCATCGGGTGCACCTACAATAGACAAGTACCAAAATTCTTTATCAGAATAATACTTAATTTCTATAAGGATTTATCTTTCTTTTCGTTATTCTTCAGCTGATAATTGTAGTCTCAAAATTATTATCTCTATTTCTTACCATATCTTGTTCATCATTCGCTTTTAACACTTCACAGATATTCCAAGCTATTTAATTCGTAGAATATTGCGAGTCTTGTGTTTAGAAGATATAATGTATTTACTTTTTTTTTGATAATCAGTGATGAATTGCTCTCAGAGTCTATTTTTTTTCTTTTCACATTTATTTCAAATATTCTTTTGATTGTACAATATTTCACACCAAGTGTTTTTCAGAAGTTGAGATTTTTTATCAATTTCTCAAATGATTTTCAACAGGTTTAATGGTTTCAGTTGAGACTCAGTTTGCTTTACAGATTCTCATCTTACATTTCCAGTGATAACAGGTGCAAGTTAAACAAGTTTAAGTTTTCTATTAATTTCTTAAAGCCTTCTGCGGACAGTATCAATTTTGCTTCACAAAGGGCATTGATCAGTTAGAAGTATCTACTTCAAGATATAATAAATACCGAGGAGAATTTTTGATGCTGTTTTCATTGACTTTTATTTTCAATATCTTAAAAGTTTAATGGCCAGTAATACAATTTAATAAATATCCAAATATTATTTGATAGTGTAATCAAGATTCTTTTGTGTGAAATAAAATATTTATTCATCCGAGATTTATAGTTTCTTTATTAAATTGTTACTTCTTTATTCGTTTGTTACTTAATAAATTCTATCAGTCTTATATGATGATATTCTACTTAATACGTTATAAGTTTCACAATAAATGAGCAAAGCTTGAACCATCAATTTCATCGTAACGTCTATTATCAACACATTGTAATATGAATAGAAGTCGGAGCGATTAAAAAGAAATTTGTATAAGGATTTATCTACAAATATTTGAATATAGGTTTATCCACATGTGAAGAGCTACAGATTTTATATTCAAATCTGTATAAAGATCTGTGGCAATTTACATGTAGGCGGACCTATGTGAGTACAGATGTCCACACATGTATACATTGCATACATAAATGTATAAAGATCTGTCAACATGAAAAAAAAATCTACAATCATAAATCATAATTAAGTTTTGTTCACAGAGTTACTGGAATTATAAGATGTAATTTCTATAACTATATATCTTCAAATATCTCTATGAATATAAGCAAATATATGGGGAAGGAATGTATTGATAAAACATTTAATTCCCCATAATTTCCTTTCAGAAGGTTTGCGGAATGTAGGCATCTTTTCTGTCGCTCCGGACAGCTGTTACATTAAACATTTCACTATAGCTGCTCAAAACTGTTCCATTAAATTAATTAGCCACACCGAAAACGAACTGCACTCCACGTAAAAAGAACTTCAAATGTTGGAGATTTTAAATAATACTAATTTTAATGCAAACAGAAACATCTTCAATCATTACAACGGTAGACCGATTGAATAATTTATAGAACAACACATAATAATAATGTATTTGTTGCCAATCGCACAGGAGCAAATCTCTTCCATAATCATTTAAGCAAACGATTTTTTCGTAATATTTTCTTTTTTTGAAAGGCAAAGAACTGTTCATTTATTTCAAACTTAACATTTACAAATTTAAGACTTAAATGAGTAGAGAAAAGATCGTTTGCTCCTTTTCTTCAAATCTCCTTACAGCTCCGCTGTCAATATGGCGTCAAAAAATGACGTAGGAAGTTACCACAAATATCCCTCAGGCTAAATCAAAATTCTCCCCTGGAAAATGAAAATTTTGTTCCAAGTATTATTAACTTTTTCAAATGTTTATTTTTTAAAATTCTATCAGGTTTACATAATGTAACTTTAATTTCTATTTAACGTTTTCGTAAATAAAAATGAGCAAGTATTAGACCGTCGATTTAATATTAACAATAAATCATCAGAAATGATCTCCCAGCGAAATTTGTTGCATTAATTAATTCCGATAAAAATTTGAATTCTATGGATTTATAGATAAGAAAATGAACAGCTCTTGAATAACAATCCTGATTTTAAAAAAAATTAAAGTCTTGTCCATGACTTGTTTTACATTTGTAAAGAATTAAACATAAAGAGGAAACAAGTTTTATTTATTAAATTATTTCATGTTTTTGTGATTTCCATTAATATTCAGAAGCAGCACCCCCTCCCTTTATGTTATTCATAAGCCAGCAATTCTCCATTATTTCACTTTATCAGAGAAACAATCAAAGAACTCCTAAATAAACAGTGCTATTGAAATCAAATTTTTCAAAAATTCTAAATTATCCATATTGTGATATTTGAATGATTTTTTTTTTTTTTTTTTTTTTTTTTTTTTTTTTTTTTTGTCATTTCAAAAGCAATATTTAAATTTAAATACAAGCCCTTTTCATAAACAAGTTAAAATCAAACGAAGCCCACAGACATTTAAAACGAACTTTATTTTTTATTTCAAATGTGGCTTTCCATCGACAAGTGCTTGATTAATTTGACACTCTTAGGATCTGGGAAGGAAATAACTTTTTAATGAGTAAGTTATTCGAAATCTAAATTTCGAAATGAATTGGATGATTTATTAGAATATAGTTTTTGGTAAATATTTTAAATGCTACAATCCTAGCAAACATATCGAGATTCTTAAGTCATTAGGAAATCTTATGCATGCATAATTGTTATTTTTTTTTCTTGTTATGCAAAACTTTGGTTCGAGATGCAAAAAAAATATTGCAATTAAATTTGTTAATTAATTTTTACTTAACGTGTACTTTTGGGTATAATAGGATGCACAACTTAACAAAAATGTTACTATGGTCTGTTACTTTACAATATATTTATTTATTTATATGTAAGAAAATCTCGGTTACTTGTCAGACAGGTGGCTTTCATCTTTCGGCTCTTGATTAAATCAAGTTGAAATTTGACTCATGGAAAAGACTTGATTGTATGACTAACTTATTTTATTTCACAATGCTGCATCACAAATAATGAAGAGTATAATTTCGCCCAATTTGTTTTATTCTTTATTTAAATTTTGGCTGTTTTAAATTTCTTAGTATTCTATCTTGGACATTCTCTGAGCAAAACAGAAACACTTCTAACCTTTCATCTCGGGAGAATTCGCGTGGTGCCCTATATTCTCCTAGTTTCAACAATCAATTTTAATTCGGCGTGGCCTATCCCTATCTGTATCACTGACTGTAGTCACTGACTACAACATTTCCAACACAAGATCATATCTCAATGAACATACTGTTTGAAAATCACGTAAAATTATTATTTTCTTTTTGCGAGATGTTGCTAAAGTATGGATGAGCTAAAATTATGCTATTTGACTTAAGCAGAATATCCAAAGTGTTGATCGATTATAATAAATATATAAAAGGCCCAGAGAGATCGTTACTTGTTGTACTAATCTATTTTACGTAAAACCGCCAAATGGGCAAAAAGTGTGACTTTGTATCTCATGAACTGCGCTCTACAATTGCATTTGTTTTGCATAATTCAAACGTCTCTATACCAAGCACCTCTGCTTTGGGTCACAGATCAAATACTAGAAAGTGCTCAAATTATCCAAGTTCCCGTCCATCTTTGTCGAAAGCTATGAAACGAACAACAAGATATGCTCACCCAGTGATATCATCTATGTATATGAGGCAGGACGTATTGGAGAAAATAGTAAGAAACGAAACCGACTCATCCAAGGATCCCTACTGACATCATAAGCGACTACAGGAAAGTTCTGGGTTACCAGTATTTTTTTTTAAAATAATGCATCAGAAAAACAATTTACATGGAGTGATTTTTCTGCCATGGTACAATTTAAGGGTTAATTTATAGAATAAATTCAATTCAATTATTCACTTATATATTGAATTTCAGATCATTGCTTTTAAATCTGAAATCAAAGATAAATATAAAAAATATAATTCCTTGAAAAATTTAATATTTTTTTTCTCTGTTTAAATGCTCTGTAATATTTTTTATCAACTGTCTTCTTATTGTGTTTAGTTTATACAGTAAAAAAATTCTTTAGATACTTTTTCGCCTTTTATCCTCACTTTTTACAGAATTTGTTTAAAGGAAAGCTCTGTTAGAATTAAACTTGCAAAATAAATGAAAATAATAGCTTTTTTTCTGTGAGCAAACATGGCTTCCCATCATACCTTGCACTCTGAGCAAATAACACACTCTAATTCCATTTTTGATTCTTATCACGATATTCCTCTGAAATCGGATATCCAACCGAAACAAAAGAGCAACGTGGCAAAACTCTAACAAAAATATTGGCTCTCGTTTGCTCTCGATGTTTTTGTTCGGAATTTTCTTTTCAGTGGAAAACAGAATGAATAAACGTTTCTTTCTTTCGTATATTTCTTTCGCCTTTTCTTCGATGGGGATCGTTTTCAGAAGTCCCCGTTCCTTGCATTCGGCGTTAGAGGCGAAATGTTTGGGAAAATGGGTTTCCTATTTCCCACGTAACAGTAAGGATCAATTCTGTAGTTGAATGTTCCATAAAATTCTCGGAGGATACACAGCCGTTTGGTCAGTTTTCATCTTTCGCTATTTGCTAGTTCATAAAAATGAAAGATTTTGAATTTTTATTTATTATTTTTGCGAAATATTTTTTCAGTGTAGACTTTCTTCTGTAGAAAACGGGATTTTAAATGCACCATTTTTTTAAATACATTATGCACCATTTTCTTGAAAGATTAGCACAAATTCAAAATAGGAAAAATAAATTGTTCTATAAATGCGTTACGAAGAATTTACAACACAATATATAGGTTTTATTTTATTTTAATTTATTAAATTACGTCATCTATTATAAAAATACCTTTATTGGATATTAACAGCAAAACAATATTAAAATCATTTGATTCGAAAGCATTCCTAGAAGGTAGCCATAAATAAATAAAAAAAAAAAGGAATTCGAAAATCTTGATGCAAAAAAAAAAAAAAAAGTAACTTCGCAATTGTCTTTAAATTCTGAAAATTTTTATTCATTTTCATACATTTTTTTAATTCCTGATTACATATGATGTAAGATAAATCATCAATCTATAAATAAATTAAAAATATTTTTAATTTATATTTTTCTATAATTTTTTTTTATTTCAAATTAATAAGAACACTTAAAAGAAATATGTCACAACATATTTTTTTAAAATTTTATTCATTACTGGTGAAAGTAAACATCATGTGTATATTTATTATATTTTGCTTCAATCCAATAAAACTGTAAGAGAAATATAATACGACACATTTCTGAAATTTGTGTCTACTACGGGTGAAAACAGGCATCAAATATACACACAAAAACGCGATAAAATTTTGAAAATTGGTCAGGTGTTCTGGTGGTTAATAGCAAAAATTGATCCAAATAAAATTATGAAATATTTTATAATTATTAATTTGATGTTATATATTTCGGATAACTTTGGCCTGATGTTACGAAAAACTGACCACGATTCTTTAAGACGTATTATATATAAGTCTTATGTACAAATTTAAATTATAAATGATTATGTGTATAAAGGGAGTGACTCATTCAAAAGAGATGGAGCTCAGTCAACAAGAATTTGAAACTATAAGTCGGTTTCCACACCTAATATAAAATTCAAAACGGAGTTTAAAAAAATATGTTTTAGTACAGAAAATGAAGATTTATACTGAGTGTTAGAATATTTCATATCTAAGTAATTTTGAAGAAAATCAGTAAGTAAAGCAAGAAAGTTTTTATCATTTTAAGCCCGACAGGGATTATTAAGTTATTAAAGAGATATTTATAATTGTATAACAAACACACAACTGACATGGTACAAAATAATCAACATTTACTCAACAAACAAGTTATTTGAAATTAAACAAATGTATAGGCATTGGAAACATATTTACTTGAACATATTTACGCATTTACATATTTTGATTGTGATTGGTGGACTGTGTGTGTGTTGTCAGGGAGGTGAAATTTTAAACCTTGGACAATTGAACAGGATGGCACTGGAATAAGAACCTCACTCTCTTAACTTCCACACCACACCACTGACGAACTTGGATCCTAGACAAATTTAACGTGTATTAGCCATGCTACGTGGCGGGTCTTTCTGGTATCGGAACTCGAAACCATAATATTACCATGAGCTTATGATTATGACCATTAAGCTACTATTGTCACATATATACATAAAGAGAAACCAAAAAATGAACTGACTACAATAGTAGTTCGGAAACGAATTCATCTTAGGATTAGGTAATGGAGTATTAGGAACGGGAAATGTGTCTGAATGAGTTGACTCACTACAAAATTGTCAACTGATCGTTTTTCCTTTTCTGTGTGGTTCTTGAATATAAAGCGTTTTACACCCCGTAAATTCGTTTTCATAGCTTTTCCAGAGCATGAGACCAACTTCGCCTTCTTTGGAGTATATTCTGTGAAAAAAAACTCACTGTTTTAATTATTGCTTGTCTTCCAATTTCTAATGGTTTACAATACGCATCAAATCTATCTTTATTTTGTGAAGTATTAAGTAGGAACATCAATTCATGAAGAAGTCAGTAATTTTATTAATATATATGGTGTTCAACATGTAAATTAAAATTTCACAGCAATACATGGTTCTTAAATTAACTTTTACACTACATATTTAGAAATTTATATTTTTTTCGAAATTATGCGTAGTTTTAGTTCTACTGAATATGATCTGTACATGCAAATTAGAAAAACGTGTGAAATATCAACCTTTCGTCAAAAATTATAGCTTTGACATAATTATCGTCGACCATTTTGTCAATCATATTGTATCAAAAATTGGAAGTGCTTAAAATATACTATTAATTTCAGTTCGTCTTTTAGGAAATCTTTTTTCCATCAGTATTTAAATGACTTTGCTGTTTGCTGTCTCATGTGTAGAAACTATTTGCTCTTCCATTAAAAAATTACTACTCCTTTTAATATTTCGTGTAATTTTTTTCTGCTGGAAATCTAGTATGTTATTTCAATTTTAAATAAAAACAAGTCATAAAAATAAGCCATTTTATAGACTTTTTAAATCAAAGCAATGATTTAAATTAAAGAATTTTTCTCATCAGGATCTTAAGATAAAATAAAGTGAATGAAAGCAAATGGATAGATAAATAGAAGAAGACATCATCAGAACAAATGATGGTAAAGTAATTATCTTTAATGGATTAAAGGATCTATAGACTTCTTTCTTGGTCATTAACAGTAACTTAGTTCTATTTTCGCGTTTTATCTGACTTACTCATAGAAGTTGTCCTGTGTGAATATTACACAATGGAAAAAAAAGAAAGGGAAACGTCTGATATTACGATTAAAGAATAAAATAATAAAATGTAATCGATTACAATCATATTCATTTAATAATATGCACGAAGTTTTGCTCATCAAATTTTAATTTAATTTTTTTATATCGGGAATTTTTTCCTTTAACTTTGAAATAAACTCCTCATAAGAAATAGAACAACATTTTTCTATTGTATAAGTAAATAAATTTAACTACTTCGTTATAAGAATTAGGCCTAATTTTCTGCTTTAAGAACATTCGAAAAGAGTTCCCCTCTTACGAAAATAGCCCCAAGTGTTATAAATAGAGATTATTTTTATCATTTTAATATTCTATATATATTGGGTTGGCAACTAAGTAATTGCGGATTTCACTCATAGATGGCGTCAGTTGAATTTTTAGGTTTGCAGACATAGTACAAATGTAAAACACATTTTGTTATTTGATAGTTGGCAATTCAGCTGTCAATCAGTAAAAAAAGTTTTTTGATCGGTTGCGTAGTTTTCGCTTAGCCTTCGTTGAAGAATGGAAAATCAAAAGGAACATTTTCGTCATATTTTGCTTTTTTATTTCCGCAAAGGGAAAAACGCATTGTAAGCTCATAAAAAGTTATGTGATGTTTATGGTGACGAAGACTTAAGGGAACGGTAGTGTCAAAATTTGTTTACCAAATTTCGTTCTGGTGATTTTTCACTCAAAGATGAAAAACACTCTGGTCATCCAGTTGAAGTTGATGACGCCCAAATCAAAGCAATAATCGATTCGGATCATCACAGTACAACACGTGAGATTGCAGAGAAGCTTCATGTATCACATACATGCATTGAAAATCACTTAAAACAACTTGGCTTTGTTCAAAAACTCGATATATGGGTTCCTCCCGAACTGAAAGAAACGCCTTTAACGCAACGCATTAACAGCTGTGATTTGCTAAAGAAACGTAATGAAAATGATCCATTTTTAAAACGACTGATAACTGGCGATGAAAAATGAGTTGTTTACAACAATATCAAGCGGAAAAGATCGTGGAGCAGGCCAGGTGAACACACTCAAACAACATCAAAAGCTGATATTCATCAAAAGAAGGTTTTGTTATCAGTTTGGTGGGATTACAAAGGAATTGTCTACTTTGAACTCTTACCACCCAACCGAACGATCAATTCTGATGTCTACATTGAACAACTAACGATATTAAATAATACAGTTGAAAAAAAGCGGCCCAAATTGACAAATCGAAAAGGTGTTGTATTCCATCATGACAATGCTAGGTCACACACATCTTTGGTCACTCGGCAAAAATTATTGGAGCTTGGTTGGGATGTTTTGCCACATCCACCATATAGTCCTGATCTTGCACCATCTGATTACTTTTTGTTTCGATCTTTACAAAACTCCTTGATTGGTAAAAATTTCAATAATGATGATGATGTCAAATCGTACCTGATTCAGTTTTTTGCTAATAAAAACCAGAAGTTTTATGAATGTGGGATTATGATACTGCCTGAAAGATGGCAAAAGGTCATTGATCAAAATGGGCAATACATTACAGAATAAAGTTATTTAGTTCCATGAAAAAATTGTCTTTGATTTTCTAAAAAAAATCCGCAATTACTTAGTTGCCAACCCAATATAAAAGCATATTAATGTTTTATTACGGGAGCGCTTATAAATAATACATATAGTATTTTTTTGTAAATTAATAATAATAAATTATTTATTTGTGGTTACTTATTCAAGGTCGTGGACTAGCAGCCGGCGCTTTTCGTTCAGTCGCAGGTTCGATCCTTGGCCGCCTAAGACCCACCGTGTAGCCGGGGCTGATGCACGTTAAAACTGTTCGGGGCCCAAAGTCCTCCCATTGACGTGGTGTGGATGTTTGGAGAGGGGGTACCAGCTCAGGTGTCGTCCTCGTCACTTGACCGTGGTTCAAAATTACGAGGTCCGTCGCCAATAGCCTTCGTGTTGCTTCTAGTGAATCGTTAATAAAAAACTAAACTAAACTTGTGGTTACTTATTTAAATCTAAACTTTGGTAATTGAATAGTTTTATTTTTTTTAAAAAAAAATCAGTCATTGATTCATTAATGTTAAGTTCCAAATGTACATGTCCTTCATGGAAGAAGAGAAGCTCAACACTTCAAAGTCTCTTTGAATGGTTTCATAAACAAACTATTTCTATACTCGAATATTTTATTACAGTAAATAAATTAACGGAATTATGTACTTTCGGTAGGAATTTGAAAATCAAGAATACATCTCCAATAGTGTTTCAAATCCGGTGCTGTACCTAGTGTACTGTATTGTAGACTAATAATAAAGATGACTTGTTTTCAGGACATCACGTTTATTTGCGCACTTGCTTTTAAACATAAATCAAATACACAATTTTCCACAAGAACCATTTTTCAATGTTCGTCTTTACCTCTTGGAACCAAACTCCACTCTCTTTTTTTATCTTCGTTGCCAGTAAATTATCTAAAAAACAAAAAATATGATCTGGTGTTGCCAAAAGCATAATTTTATATCTGTGTAAAAAACTTTAAACATTTAAAAAAAATGTATCTTAATAAAGAATATTGAAAAAGTATCACTTTGAGTTTAAATCGTTTGCTTTTAAGAGTTGAATAGATATTTTAAAAAAGTATCACATTAAGATTAAATCGTTTGTTTTTAAAAATTGAATATATCACACTAGTAATAAAAAATAACACTTTTCGTTCTGCAAACAATTTTTCGTTTTAGTCTCGATATAATTGTTCAATTGTCGTTTTTATTGAGTTAAATTAATTTTGTATAGAGCTAATAAATCAATCTTAAAATTAACATTTGTACTTCCTAAGACATAATTTATTTTTCATTTTATTGTAACTATCTAAGTTCTATTTCACTCGACAATGTAAAAAATATTTTCGTTCACATCATAGCCTTTCACCCATCTTGGTATTCGAAGATTCAAATTCAAACACGCTTCAATTCCACTAAATTCAGAAACAAATGGTTCATGAGAAATGAGAGCCTCAGAACGGAAGAAATATTCCCATCATCAAACTTTTTGCGCAGAAATTTAACCGCAAAATTCGTTAATTCTCCTAGCAATATTCCAAATTCATCCCTGCAAGAATATGAGTTATGAAGTGTGGTTATTGATTAAAGAGACTGACGTTTTTAAAGAAGTGCGGGTGAGTCAAACGCCAGCGGTTGACAGCTGTTTAACGAGAAGGCTTCTTTTTTGTATGCAGTGCCTCTTGCTTCTGTAAACAAATCTGTATAGCCGTATCCTTCAATCGCATTAGAGTTAATTTTTTGTTTCGCTGGAAAAATGATAAGTGAGCAATAAATTGTAGTTTCACATTAAACTTGGAAATACCCCTACCAAAGCTTATAATCTATTGAAAAAAGTGTATGACAATGAATGTTTATCGCGTGCACATTTGCTAAGTGGTTAAAACTATTTTAAGATGACAGAAAAGACGTTGAAGATGATTCATGGCCTTGGTGACCCTCTAACGACAAAACGGATGGCAATATCGAAAGCATCGTTAATCTGGTTCGCTCTGGCCATCGGGTAAGTATTCTTGCGATTGTTGAGACCGTAGGAGAAAAAAACCCGTATGGAAAATTTTTCCACTTAGACAATTCGCCGGCGCATTCTACATTGTCTGTCAAGAGGTTTCTAGCCAAGTACAGAACCCTAGTATCAGACTATTCACCTTATTCGCCAGATCTTCAGCCATTTGACTTGTATCTGTTTTCGAAGGTGAAATCTGCATTAAAAGATTTGAGTCCGTTGAATCTGGAAAGAGAAAGTTGCTCGCGTCCTGAAGCTGCTGAGAAAAGACTTCCAGCACTGTTTCGAATAATGGAAGATTCGCATGGAACGTTGTGGTGATATAGAAAGCGTATATATTGCAAGTGATAATAAGTAAATATGCATGGCATTAAAATACAAATGCTTTACAGAGGCAGTCTTGTTGTTTAAAGCTACACCTCGTTTGCCGTAGTTAACACAAATCGTTACTGTTACAAGCCCCGTAAAGTCCTCATATTATATAAGAACTCTAAGCCTTACTGGTTACGTTGTTTTCACTGCACAGCCGGCCTCCCTTGCCTTTCGCAACTGAAGGTTGGAACATTTTTTCCGTCCTCCCATCTGCCTCGAAAGAAATTCCAAGTTTTGGTTCCTCACTTTCAACTTATGAGAATTCATGCTTTCGTTCTTCTTGAATATGGAGCTTGAACCTTCCCCATTGCCTTATCTAATTTCCCTGACGGGGGACTTCCAGATTTGATGGTTAAAATTCACTTGACCTTCCCCATTCCTGTAAAAGATCTTGAAGCTGTAATCTCAAGGTTTTTACCTATTGAATTTCAGATTTTAACTTAAATTTCATATTCTATTGTTAATCCTTTCGCTACCGGAGGGAGAAAAAAGAAGTACTTCGCTGGGCCTGCGGCTTCTTACCGAGGAGTGTCACGCTGTGCCCAGGCGATTTTAGATATTAAGCCTAATTCGTGAAAAAAAATCCCTCTAAAATCGGCTATTTATTAAAATATTTTGGTATTTTCGTATATCATTTAAAATGCATTAAACTTAATATATACAAAAGAGAAAAATATTTGATCGAAAATTGAATGTTTTATACATAAAATTACATAAAAAATCATACTTTTAAGAAAATACAAAATATATTTACATATGTTACATAAATTTCAAGGTGTTATGATGTACCATTATATGGAATATATAGATATAAAAGATAAATCTTATTTTGCTGTATGATATATTTATAAAAATTACAATGCATAGTTTAACGTCGCATGCCTTACACACATATTTTGACGCTTCGCGCAAGATTTGAGCAAAAGGCACATCTTCTTCGTCATTTTTTTTGCTTTAATGTCTATGTTCAGGTTTGGATTATTTTCGTTAACATTACTGTCAGATTCATTTATTATTTCGCAAATCTCAGTATCAGATAAACACTTTCTTTTCATCATGACTGTCGCTACAAATAAAAATGACCGAATGAAATGAACAGCTGAGAACATCTCCTACCAAAAGCCCTAACCCCCCTAAACATCCATAAATTCCCATTCAAACTTCTAAGAAGCAAGTAAGAAAGGAAAAAGCAAACCGAAATCAGGTGCACTCTTTAAATCATGTCATGACTTTTAAGGAGCCGCGCCGCAATACGAACTTTTAACAATTACCCCCGCTCCTGGAAGCCAGAAGTGAAATCCAAGCCCATATCACCAAGGTCAACACTCTAAATAACCTATCTATATAGATTTCTCGGTATTGTAACGCCATATAGTAACATTAAAAAGACCAAATATCACGTTCTCATCCAGCGTATCTCTATTAATACGTTGGGCCGTACAAGACACTCACGCAGCGTATCGCCCGTGATACGCTGGGAGCGAACGGGTTAAAAACCTTTTCTCTTTAATCTCTGCTCTTTTAAACAAATTTTAATGCAGAAGCTTCTTATTCTAATAGATGCTACGAAAGAAATGCTCAATATGACTCTAAATTCCTACTCAGATACGAGATAAAGGCACACAAGGGGTTCCAAAATCACCTTGAACACAGTACAAAATTTAAAATAACAAGTATGTCAACAAAGTATTGATCATCCAAGACTAGATGAACTATCTCTGCACCTCCTGTATAAACTGTGCCCATTGCTTTATAAGGAGAAGAGCAATAGGAAATGGGAAAATCGTGCTTAGGGTTGTTTTTGCCAAATGTTAAAGAGTCTAAAACAAACTCCAAGTATATTTTCAGAAAGAAAAATAACCTAACCTTGTGACGGCTGCCCCTTCCGGGCTGCCTCTTGTGCCATAGCTAAACTCAATGTTTAAACACTAAGAATCAATAAGTCGATCAAAGAGACACTAGAACAATAATTACGCAATTTATTAACTTCTTGTTGATATAACAACAATTATGAATGCTCTCCCGGACAAGGGCTTTACTGCCTTAACTCAATCTACCAATAATAATCTAACAGACTCTTACCTCTAAGCAACTCAGACTCTGGAACAATTGTTGAACACTGGAATAACTAAATATCTTGAATCACTCAACTTTTAATCCAACCTCCTACTTCAACCTCTCTTTTCACCTCTTTCAACTCCTCCTTCAACCTCAATATCGCGACTCTCAGTCGGAGTTTATATATTTCCTAACTCTCCCGCTTCATTTCATTTCTACTTGTATTTCATTTCTACTTGTATTAATCACATTTCATTTTTGGTTGGGCAAAGGCTGTTTAGCAAAAGCAATCAATGTTAATTAAAAGTCCCCAAGGTTAGTGAAGAGAAACCGCGAATAACCCAATGTCACAACCTTTATTTAAATCCAGGTCGTTATTACTCATAAACTCGTTATTATACTACGTTTAAAGAATTTGAAAACATTACGCAATTTTTCCCTTGAAGATGGAAAAAAGAAAGCTCAATTTAGAAATATAACGTTGGAGACGAAATATGGCACACCTCTAAAGGCGGACCTAGAAAAAATTGATAGTGGGGCATAAAACAGACGGGAGGCGGTTGGGGTTTAAAATTACGTGTGTGTGCGTGATTTTTTAAATTCATTCGATTTATTATTCGATTATTATACTATAATACTCGTAGATAGCGGTTCTCTGTGCTTGGACATTACAAACAGCTTTGTTGTAAAGAAATCAAATAAACACTTTTGAATTTAATTGGGAAAGTTTGTCTTTTATTTCCTTTTCTGGTATGTGATTTTGTCTGTGCTTTAAATTATAACAGATTAGTCACTTAGCCAGCACCCATCCAAAGGATTAATTGCTGAACCAGAAAACATAGAATAATTCAATCAAAACGGAGAGAAGAGCAACAAAATATGAAGCTTTATTGAAAAGTTATACTTCCATAGCCCTAATTGTTTTCTTTGTCACCAGTTTTTTACATTTTTTTTTGTACCTGAGAACTACTCGTGTCCACTATGTAACATATTAATGTTTCTTGGTCCCAATTTTCACCGGTGTGCTTAGAACTGAAGATGGGGACCAAAGTGGAGATGAGGTTGAAACCGCAAGGCACATTGAACCTCATCTCTTCCTGAAGGAGAAAGAGCACCTCAAGAGTCATCACTTCCATTTTGACTAGGAGGTGAAAGTTGTCATTAAAACATACTATCGACATCAACCACCAGATTTCTTTTCTGATAAATTTTCGCGATTAATCACGCGTTGGTGCAAATGCGTGGAAAGATACATAAACTACATCAAACAAAAAATATTGAATCGCTTAAAAATGTATCGAGGTTTCAGATCTAACAAAAATTGTAAAAATCGGGTAATTAATAAAAAAAAGTTATGGTTTTGAAGGCATTACTTTTTAATCAAACTCCATGTGTGCTGCTCTCGAATGGAATGTGAAGTCAAAATTTAATGATTATTTTAGAATCTTCTCTTTGAACAAGTGTACCAAATACTGACCTTATTCTTTAGTGTTATGCGATAGTAGCCTTAACTTTGTAATGCCGAATCTACTTAAACTAATATATTTATGTAGGCATAAATTTTAATTCCGGAAGTAGTTATTATAGAAAGCGAAAGATTCGATTCAAATATAATTTCTAAAATTTATTATGTAAATATAAGAAAATAAAATGTTAATTTCCGAACGACGCATATTAAGCAAATATAATTTCCCTTTTTTTATGTATTTATGCCCTTCGATTATTTAAGATCTTTCGTGCAGACGGAACAATTTATCTAACTTAAATAATATTCTCATACCACTATAGAAAAAAATATCTTCTTGATACAAGAATAATATTAGTGTCCACAATTTTAAACTACTTATTTGCCTTTGGCGTATCTTTGGCGACAACTTAGTAGTTGGCAAGCTTAGTTGGAAAATATATTATTTTTCTCTCATCCGTGCTTTCTACGGAGTGCGCGTATTTGTTAGCACAACGTTTTAGTCAAAAATTTCAGTACTTGTCCATTACAGCGGCGCCCGCCTATTTACGATTTCGGATGTAGACGGAAAATCGCTAAGCCGTAGGATTTATCGCCATGTTTGGTTGTAAACTCCTAAAGTTGCAGTCCTAAAGAAACATCACTTAAAATATCGCTTGTCTGTTAACGCGTTACCGATTTCGTATTTTTTTTTTTAAATACCTATATTGTTTCCTTTGAAAATGTCGTTAACAATTTTCAATTTACCAAACAGCGAAAAGTATGCAATCTCTTTTTTTTAAAGAGAAAGGACTTTTACCGAAAACATAATTATGCAAAAGAGGTCACGTCATGAAGTTGTATGTTAATGAAGAAAGTATTTGGAGGTTCAACATTAAAAGCTGTTAGAATAAGAAGGGCCTCCGTGTTTGAAATTGGTTCAGCGGTTCCCGAATATCGTTCGTTACTGCAATAAGATTTATCTATTGTTGGGCAGAAGAGTTGACATCCATTAAATTGTGTCGCAATCAATTAAATATATAGCAACTGTGGATTGGAATCATTACATGAGAGAAGTGTGTTCTCTACACCTTATTCTAAAATTTAATAAGCTTTTAGGTGTACCCGATAAAATTATGGAGATCGATGAAAGTTTATTCGTACGGCGTAAGAACAACAGAGGTCAAGTACTTCCTCAACAGTGGAATATCGGTGGAATATGCTAGGAAGATGGCGAGTGCTTTCTTGTTCAAATATAGAACACAGATGCAAATACACTGCTTGGTAAAATTTTGGAACATATACAAGAAGGTTCAACTATCTATTCAGATTGTTGGAAGGGGTACAAGACTGAAGAACTTGAAGATGCGGGTTCCACACATTTCACAGTGAACCATTAGAACAGTTTTATAGATCCGTCAACGGGAATTCACACGCAAAATGTTGAAATAATATGGGGTTCCGCACAGTGGCGTAACACGGCTCGGCATCATCTAGTATTGTATCTGGCAGAATTTATGTGGTGGAAATATGTAGGGAAAATAAAAGGCTTTTATGAAATAGTGAACGCAATTTCGGAAATATGGCCTTTAATGTAGATCGATGTTTTAAAAGTTATGTAAATATTAATATTAAACATCTAAATTTTTATATTACTTCTTGGGATGGGATTTATCACTAAACATATTAAAGATTATTAAGTAAACATATTATTTAAAAAAAGTTTTATATTATTTTTTTGGTGTTTTATTTGTTTTCCTACATTTCAATCTCGCGCTCCGCTTGCTTGGCGCTTTTAACTAACTTGGCGACATTGGCGTATTCTTAATTTCGCGGGCGCCGCTTTAATAGACAAGTACCGAAATTTGAGACGATCGTATTCTGCAGTGGGGATTATGCAATATTTCTAATTATCGGCCTGCTTTACTGCACACCGTCTAAGAATAAGAATTAACACTGCTTTTCGGAAGTCACATCCAATTTCATTTTTGTACTTTTAATTGATCATTTGATTTAATTAGATAGTTATTTTTAATACAGTTTTTTATTGAACCACAGCAATCAATGAACAAAAATTTGCTTCATTCACTATTTACCGTATTGGAAGTACACAGAGTTCTTTGAAGCATTGTTTTTTTGAAATTAAGTATTTGTAAGAAAGATATTTATTCTCATTAGCATACACATAAAATATGTATTTCAGAAGGAAAAAAACTCCCTCATTTCCAAACAAACATTTTTATTTTAATTTTTTTTCAAACTATTTCAATATCTTAAAATTCCTATTACTTCCAGATATTTAATATTTTTAAGCAATTTCTTCCACAGTTTCTTTGAAATGTTTAACACTTTTATGGTATAGATGTTGCAGTTTTAGTTTTAGTTTTACCATTTATTCTAAAATAAAAAAACAATAAAAAAAAAGCTTTATCTAATTTTGTGGATTTTTTCAAAAAAAAATAATCATTTATCTAAATCCCTATTCTATGCACATAATTATAAAATATATTATTCAAAATATCCTGAAAATCTCCAAAACTTTATACGGGTTACAAAAACGCCTTAGTATTTTAAGCACACGATTGTCATAAAAATTAAAAAGCGGAGAAAAAGTAACTCAAGTTTTGAATATCAATGAAAATATTTGGCACACAGTCAAAGAAATTTTAAGTAATTTTAAGTAATAATAATGTAAATCTAGCTACCAAATTTTGTTCATATGTTTAGATAAGTCATACATTTAAAAAGTAGTTATAAAATATTTTTTCGATATTTGATCATTTTTATGTTATTGTGTACTCTTAGGAATCATAAAATCTATTCAGAAATTATTTCTAAGGCAAATATTTTCCTTTTTAACGTAAACACACATTGAAAATCGGTTTGCGATAAAAAGATTTCTTACATATAATACCCAATATAACAACTAAATACATTCATAAAAAACGAAAATGGAAACGGAAAACACTTTGGCTTACTACTTTCTCCTCCTGTTAGACACGCTTTAGCTTCTTTGTCAGTCTGCCAAGTACCTAGATAAGATCGTTACCCAAGATTTTTTTTAAAAAAATTCTTTTGGGCTTCTCAATAGCAATACTTCGAGTTCAGATATGATGCCAAAAAAAAAATCTTCCTAATATTGTTTCAGTTACTGTTATGTTTTTAAAGAAATTGCAAGAATTAGTTTCGGAATTTATACTCATTATAAAACAGTCACAAATGAACTTAATTAATCTACTATGAACTTAATCTATTTTAAAAGAACAATTTAATTTTAAAAAAATTATATTGATTGAATAAAAACTCCCATATCCCCCCCCTTTAAATTTCATTGGACGCAGGTGTTAAACAATTCAAGCATTCCAACCTAGTTTCAATCATGTGTATTTCTTGAATCTTGAGATGTATTTTATCCAGTAATACCTGTTTATTATGATTATTTATGTAGGATTTTCCAGCTAATTATTAAAGAATTAATTTTATTTTCCAATGTACTGTAAAACCA